>LGRX02033648.1:0-21924 GCA_001247695.2 Cymbomonas tetramitiformis | reverse complement strand
TTGGGATTGTTGCGTTGGGGCTGCTGAAAACGTGGCGTTGGGGCTTTTGGGACGGTTGCGTTGGGGCTGGGGTGCTGATATCATGGTTACAGCGGGAGTGTTTCTTTTTGGATAGTCCTGGCGTGAGGTAGGGGGTTTAGGGTGAAGGTGACTCAGGGTGGTCGGGTGCCTGTTGTGGTGGCTCTGTTGTGGCGGTGGAGAGGCAGTGGATTGTGGTCAGAAGGACATGGTGCACGCCGCTGCTTGTGGTTTGAGCCTACGTTGCAGTGTGGTGGCGGTGTCGGCGATGATGAGCCATACGTTGCGTCTGCCGAGTGGGCCCTTTTGCTTGCAGAGTAAGATGCTCATACGTTGCGCGGTGGCCAGCTCCCATAGCCAGCTCCGTCTGGTTGCGTGTGCGTCGAACACGTAATGTAGGGGCACGTGGGCGCACGTCGGCTCTCTTCCCACTGTCAGCAATGGCAGGGCGATGTCGAGTACCCTGAAGGCAGGGCTGGTGACTACGATGTTGTAACTGTCCATGCGTCTGACGTTTTCGGGCTGCAGCGCGTCCACTGGGGTGCTGGTGGCCATGGCGGGGTTGATGTCTGAGGAGTGCGTGCACACGCCGCGTGGGTGCAGGGCTGCTTCGATGGCGCCAGTGCCGGCGTAGGGGTCCCATACCCTGTCCGCGGGTTGCCAGGTGACGTGTGTTGCCAACTGCTCGATTTCGGAAGGGGTGGTGACCACTAGTTGCGTGCCCCACTGTTTGGCGCTAACGCGCTGACATTCCGCGTCAGTCATCGGGTGGCGGTGTCTGACTGTGTTGGGGTTGGCAGCGGCAGTGTCCAAGATTTCCTGGGCTTGCTGGCGTATGTGCTGGGTGAGCTTGGTGATGTGGGCGGGGTCCCAATGCCCTGGCAGGAGAGTGGCCGTGGCGCGCAGCATGTTCTGTCTGTCGCTGAGGTCCCAGGTGCTGGGAAGGCTGTCGAAGGGCGTGGGTGTGGCTGTTGTGTTGGGTGCGCCTTTGGGGATGGCCGCCAACGCGGTGTGCAGTGCTTGCTCTGCGTCCAGCTGGGGCTGGGCCACTGCCTGCTTCTGCGGGGCTGTCGCGTTGTCCGGCAACAGATACTGCCGCAGCTCTGCCAACGTAAAGGTTTCCGTGTCCCCATCATCGTATTCGCACTTCAGCGCGTAGGGGCGTTCTGCGGCTCCCAGCCATCGTATGGTGCCCTCGTACGGTTTCCCATCGATGACCTTCAAGGCGCGCTTCCCGTCCAGCTGTTTGTCCCTGTTTTCGTATGCGGTGAGGTACTGGGGCGAGAGGTCGTCGTCTGGCAACAGGCCTAGGCAGCGGGGACAGTACCAGAACTCTTCGTTAGGGACTCGAGTTAGCTTGGGCTGCAGGCACCCCAGGTGATAGCCTTGATTGCAGTCGTCGCAAAGAAGAATGCTGGCGGGGCGATCAGCCTTCTTGCACACTTGACAACGTGCATCTTCGTTGTCATCCAGGTTGTAGGTGATGGTGGGGTCGATGTCGGGCAAATGGCAGATGGCTATCTGTGAGCAGTGCGTGTTGCACGTGCTGCCGCATCGGCCTTGCAGCACGGCGGTGCCGTCGTCTGGCAGCTCTTTGATTTGAAGTATAGGGTCGCGCGTGTGGAGCTGCAGGCCGTGATTCACACTGCGCTTCAAGAACACGAAATCACCCACGCGGAAGTTGAACTGTTTGGGAAGGTACTTTCCTGAGCGTACTTGTGCGTATCGTTCGGTCTGGCGGTGTTGAGCTATGGCGATGTTGCTGCCGGCCATGATGGTGGCCCTTTTGACGTACTCGGCGCGTTCGAGGTAGCTGGCCGCCATAGCGGCTGCATCCATGCAGGCCTCCAGCGGTTGGCTGAGGCGCTCCTTGATGGCCGGAGGTAGCGTTGGGCGCTGGGCGTACACGAGCTCGTATGGTGCTAGGCGTGTGGACTCCTGCGGCGTGGCGTTGTATCCCAGCATGATCCACGGAAGGAATGAGTCCCATCGGTCGATGGACCCGGCCTGCTTGCATGCCTTGGTGAGGGCGGCCTTGGTCATCTGGACGACGCGCTCGCTGAGGCCGTTGCTCTGGGGGTGGGACTGCGAAGTGGTGCGGTGGTCGATCAGATTGTCCCTGAGCAGCTGGGCGAACTCCTTTTCCCACTCGCCGCCGTAGGTTGTCGGTCACCACTTCTGCTGGGCACCCGAACCTGACTATAACGTGAAGGGCGAATGCCTGGGCGGTCTCCGCTGGTTCTTTGGTGTGCAGTGGGATGAGGCAGACGTATTTGAACGACGAGCGCTCGAAATTGGAAGACGCCACTCCTTCCATTTTTTATTTTTTTTTGGTTTGAAATGCTTCCAAAATGATCATGAGTGACCGGAATGTCGTTGGTTCATCGCCGGGTGCCCCGTACGGCCGTGTGTCGCTTGAATTGGATAGGGTTTCCTTACGTATGCACCCGACTAACCCGTGATAGTGCGAAACAGATAGCAAGTTCGGAGTGGTTTGAGTTATAGTTTGTTATATGCTTATGAAATGCTTCCAAAATGATCATGAGTGACCGGAATGTCGTTGGTTCATCGCCGGGTGCCCCGTACGGCCGTGTGTCGCTTGAATTGGATAGGGCTTCCTTACGTATGTACCCGACTAACCCGTGATAGTGCGAAACAGATAGCAACGTCGGAGTGGCTTGAGTTATGGTTTGTTATTTGCTAATGAAGTGATACTAAACATGATCATGAGTGACCGGAATGTCGTTGGTTCATCGCCGGGTGCCCCGTACGGCCGTGTGTCGCTTGAATTGGATAGGGTTTCCTTACGTATGTGCCCGACTAACCCGTGATCGTGCGAAACAGATAGCAAGTTCGGAGTGGTTTGAGTTATAGTTTGTTATATGCTTATGAAATGATACTAAACATGATCATGAGCTGTGCATGCATGGGAAAAAAGTCAAGAACGGATGCTTGTGGCAAACAAGTCAGCAACAAAAGCTTGTGGGATGCACTTATTTTGAAGTGTACTGTCAAGTAGTAAACAATAGCAAAACTAAATAGCAACTACTTCTCCGCCATCGAGTGGAAAAGCTCGAGGATCTTCTCGGACTTGCCCTCCTCGCCTTCTTCGGGATCAACACCCCCCGAGACGATCTCCTTGTGGATGTTGAGCTCGATCTCCGCAGCCGCCACCGTATCGGCGTTCTCGCTCTTCAGATCGGCTGCGAGTTGTTTTGCAGCCTTCTGGCAAGCGGATAAAAATGCGCGGACCTCGTCTGCGCGCATCTTTTTCTGCGGTGGTTTATCCGGGGTCCTTTTTCCGGGGACCGCCGGGGGAGCCATGAGCTCCTTGAGCTTCCCTTTTTGGTCCCCCTGCTCCGTGTTGCTCAGCAGGTGCTGAGTACACGCCACCATGCCTTCGTGGGCGGCGGAGTTCTCCCCTTGGCCCGACCGACCGGCCGCCAGGCTGGTGAACTGCGAATACATGTTGAACATGAGCGCCATATGGGCGCCCTGTCTGCTCAACTGTTCCTTCGCCAGGTCGGCGTTGCAGGCGAACGCCTGCTTGAGGTCGGACGTGTGTCTCTCGTCCTTCTCCCCCAGCAGCGCGGTGAAATGCTCGGCCGCCATCCGCCGGCCTCGCTCCTCCGCGGACTCGGCCGTCAGTTGGAGCCGCTCCTTCCCCTGCTGCTCCAACTGATGGCGAAGCTCCTCGCACACCTTCGCCTCCTTTTGCCGCTCGGCCTCCGCCAACTCCGCCCGGAGCTCCTTCTCCTTCAAGAGCACGGCCTGCTTCACCTGCTCCTCCGTGGCCCCCCGAGCTGGAGTGGCTCCCCCGATCGCCCTCTCCAAACTCCGCGCCTTCTCCTCCGCATGCTTCGCCTTCAGCTCGATCAGGCGGAGCTTCTCGGCGTACTTGATCTTCTCCGCATCCTCCAACAATTTCGCCTGCTTCGCCTTTTCCTCCTCCGCCGCGACCTTCTCCTCCTGCTGCCGCTTGTGGCCGCTCACGCTCTTCGCCCTTGTCTTCTGCGCGCTCTTGGCCTTCTGCTCCTCAGGCTTCGGGAAGTTGCATCCGTCTTCCTGGTTGCCTGACCACTTGAAGGTGATCACCTCCCTGGCCATACCCCTTTGCAGGGTCTTGGTGGTCAGCGCCCCACCTTTTCCCCCACCGCCAGCCCCCTCGCGGCTGATCTGCGCCACGGTCATCTTGGCCGCATCCCGCGTCCGCTGAATGATCACGCCCATTGCCGGAGAAAAGGCGTACCGGAACGCCATCAAGCTGCGCTTTTCCTTCTCCAGGTCAGCCTGCGTCAAGGCAATCTGACGTCCCTGGGAGCTTCTGCTGCTGCTGCTGCTGCTGCTGCTGCTGCTGCCGCGGGGGTGAAGGGCCATGAACTTCTCGTCCCTCACCAGCAGTGCCTCCGATCCACGTCCCAATGGCAACCGCAGCACCTGGAAGTCCCACCCCTCAAACCCCGAGCTTTTTTGCAGGAACACCAGGCCCTGCGTCTGGCCGCCGTTGGTGCGCAGCACATACCCCAGGCGCAGCACCCCACCGTGCGCCATGGGCAGGTTTTCGTAGTCCTCTTTCAGGAGCACGGGCATTCCCGTGCAGACCAGGCCCGATGTCTTGTCGGGGTACAGCACGTCCGCCCCCCCGAAGACCTGCAGCTTGATGCCCGGGTCCATAAGGCCGCTCTTCGGCCCGTAAAACCGGGTGACGAAATTCCCCTTCATGGGAATGCCCGCTTTCGTCACCGGCTGCAGCTCCGCCCTGGGCACCGTCTTGAGGGCGCCCGTCTCCATCACGCCGATGACCTCCACCTTCTCCTCCGTGACAGAAGACTGGAGGATGACCACTTCGGAGCCCAACATTGCGAGGCCCCCGTCGAAGATGACGTTGTAGTCGACGCCCAAGAGGTTGGCACCGTCCTCGCCTTCCAAGCGCCTGCTTCGCCGGCGAGCTGCGTACTCCACCGTAAACTCTGTCAGGTTGTACACGGGCACATCCGATGACCTATCCACGTACGAATGTGCCCCCCGACGGACGTTCGGCCCCAGCTTTACGGCGTTCGACGGAATCGTCGGCCAGGAACAGCCAGGGTAGGCTTCCCCAAAGTGGAAACCCCCACGCCGGAACATTAATACCTCATATGCCTGCCCTACAAAAAGGGACTCCCTTGCATCACACCGCATGTGAGAACCCGGAAATATCCCCACAGGGTACCCTGGAGTGAAGCAAAAAATAAGGGATAGTTCTGTGCCGTCTAAATGCGGACTCTGCAGATCAGCCCCGGGCAGCGTCAGCAACGCAGACATCCCACCTTTCCCCTTGCGAAGTACGTCCGGTCGCACGGTCGTGCGCTTCCACCCTGGTGGTGGACATGGCCGCGGAGAGGCTCTGAGGGGGGTTGTCGTGGTCCTCCTCTACCCAGTCGTTGGTTTTCATGAGCATCATTGCAGTGGCAGCGGAGGGTGGATCCGGGATGTCTTCCTCTCTGCCCCGTACGGCGACGGGAGCGGCTGGAGTGGGCAGCGGCGCGCTGTCCGTGCGGCGGAATGACGCAGGGATGTCGTGGTGGTTAACCATGCTGCGGGCCATGTAGGAGTGGTGGTGGAGGGGGTGCAGTAGCATCTGGAAGGGTGGCGTGGGGGACCGTGGCGCGTTGTCGTCGGCTGCACCTTCTGGGACCTCGTCGGCCTGATGTTCGTCGTAGCCTTCGGTGTCGCTGCCGCTGCTACTGTCGTCGTCGCTGGTCACGAGGTTGATGACGCGGCCGGGTGGTTGCCAATTTTCGGGGTTTTTGCGGTGTGTCATGCAGCATGTTGGGAGCCCGTGTTGGTCGTGTGCAAGGTCGTAGTGGCACACCCGGGTATTGCTAATTCTCATGGGCTTGCCGTCGGTCCCCATAGGGTACTCTGCCCATTCGAAGTGGATGACAGCATACGCGATGTCGAAGGTGTTGACTGGTGCATCACCGGAGGGCACGTGGCGGCATAGGGCGTTGGTCATGGCGGATTCCTCACGGGCTACTCGTTGCCCCTGCGTTAAGGCTGGTGGTGACTTCGCGTCAGTTGCCGCGTCCTCGAGGCGAGGTGAGGGTGGCGGGCTGTCGGGGGCCTGGGTGACCAGGTGCCGGGTGATGATGGGGCTGTCGGGTGATGGGGAGGGGTTCCTGGGAATAGCGGGTTAGTCAGCGGGGTAATGGTCAGGGTAGTATTCAGGAATGTTGTCGGGCGCAGGGCTGTCGGGTGAATAAGGAGGGCTGGTGGGTGACCAAGGAGGGCTAAAGGTCAGCAGGCAGCTGAGGCCAAATTCACAGCTTGCTCGGGCTAACTGAAACGGTTGAATTCAGCACCCGAGTTGGGCTAGCCAGCCCAAGTGGGGATGCCCAAAACGAGGGACCGCAGCCGGCAATGACGCCACAGGGGTCAGCACAGGCCATGTCAACAGAAGTAACCAGTCGAACAGTACTCGAGGATTCGTGCTGTTCAGGCAGCGGTCGAGCGTGGTGAATTCACTCGTCAGTCATATGGCCAGAGAGCGTGTGAATGCACACCCAAAAGCAGCGAAAAGGGACCCAGAAAGAGGAACGGTTGTCTCGTTGACTTCTGAAGGGTCGTCGAGAGTGTTGAGTTGGAACGTTGTCGTGAAGAGCCGAGCTTAGCAGAACGCGCTGAGTTTCCACGTTTGGGACGAGTTCAGACGAGTATAGCAAAAAGTTGCTGGCTGTCCCGGCGTCACCGTGCGTCTTCGCAACACTCTCTGGGGTGGGAATTCACGGGAGAGCGAAATACTGCGCCTCACCTGAGAATTCCCACCGGAATTTGGAAAAGAAAAGTAGTCGTAAACGACGAAGACGACGCCTTCGCGTGGACAAGGAAGAAAAAGGCAGCTGTGACGTTAGTGTACGAAGGTAACGCGTAGCTGCGGCACGCACACACACCGCAAACACGCACGCATACACATGAATTCACGATACACTTTTGCGCGCCTGTGCTTTGCTGCGGGGTGAATTCAAACGTACTCCAGGCTCCTCGTTGACACAGCGGGGTCCTGCACGTCTGCCCGTTTCTTGCAAGGAATCATGTTAAACGCTCACATAACGTACGGTGTCTCGAACTTACCTCGACTGCGCGGAGCTGCGGCCTTCAAGAGTGTGAATTCGCCCTCGGCTGTGCGGGTGTGAATTTACGCTTAGGCGTTGTAGCGGAGCGAGCGCGGTTGTGAATTTTGAATTCGCGGAAACTACGCTATGCGTTTCGTGTGAAACTCGTGCCGAGCGGTCTGTCCCTGACTGATTCAAGAAGGCGCTTTGTGCGTTTAGATTCGCAGAGTCACTGTAAATTCAGCGACGGAAATATCCAATATACAAATTTACGCACGACCAATATGATTTTGAAAGGTTCAGAGTTCTCAGCAGACTGATTGAAACGTTCCTATTTTCCTGTTAAGAAGCTAATTTCCTACAGCTGCAGCGAGGCCTTTGGTGACCTTTCGGTTCGCGATGTTTCGCCTTCTCCAATCGGCGGTCTGTTTCTACATTTGAATTGTCGCTAAATGCTACATTCCGTTGGTGACTTTTGAGATGCCATATTTCGAAGCGAGTTGCTGTTGTGACGCGATGTCACATGTGGCGTGTCAGCTGCGAGTCGTTGTGCACTCCCGCGCTCGGGGCGCTGCGCGGCGTTTCGCGTCGTTCTTCTCGCTGTTGCTGGTGCCAGCAACGATCCGGTGCGGCGAGCCAGAGATCTTGTCCACGTGACGCGGTTGAGATGCTGTGGTGCCTGTGATGTCTCTCGATCTTCGTGAGGCCGTGGATGGGCTCGGCTTGGTCCGGCGGACTTCGTGTGACATCCGGTGGGGCGTCGTCCTGTTTTGCGAAAGCGTGAGCTTTCTGGGCGAAAAACATTTCGGATGAACAGGAGCTGGGTCTGAGTGAACACAACTCGGGTTTGGGTTGCTGTCGTACACGATGACGTGGCTGTCGTGTTGCTGAATAACTGACTGTGGTGTTTTGGGGTACAGTAATACCTCACCTTTAAGGAAACAGGAATTTGGAGCCAGCCTAGCTTTTTCCGTATTTTTCTGACCCCGCCCCCCCCCTGCCAGCGTTAGCCTTTTACCGAAATTACTAACGAAAAGGAAACGCGATTCGAGCGTCAGCCAGCCTCTTCTCTTAAATCCATTTCTTTTTAGGGATTGGAAAGCGCAGTCAGCCAGCGCATTCTCTTAAATTCAGCATGGATCCGAGCAGTCGCCAGGAACTGCGAGGATTACATGCTGACTTTCAAAGTGGGATGATTAGTCAGGAAGACTACGACGACTTGAAGTCGATAGTCATAACGCGTATCAAGGCCAAAGCGCCACTCAATGAGAGTCCCAGCGGTGAGACCGAGAAAGCATCAATGCAGAGTGACACGGTTGAGCTTAATAATAATGGAATTTCCGCTAGCCTTCGTTTCCTTAATATGACGTTCCGATTTCCGTTAACGAAATGATTCGGCAGCCTTCATTTCCTTATTTGGGTACATTTTCTTAATGTTTTTTTCCAGCCCAGCTTTTTCCGCATTTTTCCGGCCCCCGCCCCCCCGAAAAGCTGGCTGTTTCCTTAACCCAGCATTTCCTTAAATGTGAGGTATTACTTGTAACGCTGCGGCTGATAGGCTGCGGGTGGCGTCTGTGGTTGCTGTGCTGAGGTGCTGTTGTCGTGACAGGTCATACTGTCGTGCTTTGGGGGTTGCTGTGTTGTGGTACGAGTGAAAAGCGCCATCGGGCGGGTAACTAATTGTGAGGAAGGGGGTTTCTAAGGGGCGGTGTAGCAGTCGCGCTGAGTATAAATGCTGACGTGGCCTTTCGCGACCTTTGGCGGTTTCACTTGTGTGCTGGGGTGGATCGGCGCATAGGCTTGGCGCATGCAAGCATGTGCGTTCCTTGGGCCATGCTGAAGCGAGGTTTATATCTGAAGGGTGACTGGCTGACGGGGACGTATTTGTGGTGGGCTGGCCTGGGGGAGCTGGTGGTGCCTGAGTACGAAAGCGGGGCAGTGGGCGTGACAGAGTGGGGAAATAATGGTATAACTGGATGGGCGAGACTGAGGGTGGCCGAATGGGGGAAAATAGTGTAGCCGAGTGGGGGAAAATGGTGATAACTGAGAGTGGGAAAGTCAGGAGGTATAATTGCATGGGGGGGGTGGGACGTGTTGCCGTAAATTAAGGGCATAGCTGAGTGGGCAGAATGGGGGCCTGAATGAAATGGTGCTGCCGAGTGGGAAAAAATGGTGATAACTGAGTGGGAAAGTGGGTATAATTGCCTGGGGGTTTGGGACGTGGCTTGCGTGGGAATTAATGGTATAACTGAGTGGGCGAGAATGGGGGTAGCCGAATGGGGAAAAATGGTGCTGCCGAGTGGGGAAAAATGGTAATAACTGAGTGTGAAGGTGGGTGTGATCGCATGGGGGTGAAAGGGACGTGACGGAGTGGGAGACAGCGGGGGGACCCTGTCGTGGGCTGCCATGGACCCCCAACCCCGTCTGGAGTGTTCGTAGTTGTGACAGATTCAATAAGACTCACATGCCCCGACAATTTGCAGTAGGGCAGAAAGTTCTTCTGCGGACTGAGTTTATTCAATGCACTGGTTTGACAGAGGCAGGCAGACACTTTAAGCAGCCATACATTGGGCCGTTTACCATATCTAAAGTTCTCAGCCATGGAAGTGCTTATGAGTTAGATTTCGGGGATCTCGACATTCGTATCCATCCGGTTCAGCCTGTATCCAGAATAGAGCTGTACAATGACTCAATTCAAGCACCTTTGCCTCTGCCACAGATGATCACCGAAGAAGGGCAACCACTGTTTGAGATATCACATATACTCTCAGATACGATCACTAGAGGTGTCAAGTACTATTTAGTGCGATATGCAGGCTACGGCCCTGAGCATGACACCTGGGTCAAAGCCACAGAGCTGACCGATGCAGCAGACATGATAGCTGCCTATGAAGGCTAATATTATATTAAGCCTTTTGCCCTTACTTCTTGTAATATATACTAATACATGTCGATCATCTATATACCTTGCTCTTAATGTTCTGTCATTATGTTGCATAAGAAGCAGGAAATTGATCCTTCCTTGCTAAGGTGCAGTCAGCCTTGTACCAAATCATACCCTTGCACAGATACGCATACATGCGGGTACCATATCTGTGGATAAACAAAAACTGCTATGCTACCTTTGCCAGACCGTGGTTTGTCATTCGGATCTTATGGCCAGTAATCCGCAGCTACCGGATATTGAGGTGGACGGAGTTGTGATCCTGAGTTATGATTGACATACATAACTAAACGAATTTCACATTAGTACGTTGACGAATCCACTCTATGAAATGTTCGTCAGTGCGCGCGTACCGGACCGAAAAAATAAAAGGAGTGTGGCAGATCGGGTGAGGATTTAAAGTGGACTCATAGAGATCCTCCGATATCTCGTTAAGCAGGGCCCACTCCGTTTGCATTAAACCAAGCCTGAAAGGGACCCTCCATAGTATTCCTGTGAACCTCGGGGGAGTAAGCTCTCTGAGGGGAGGAAGAGGTGGATGCATTATATAAAGCCGTAAAAACGTCACTCTGAAATACGATACGAACGGCAGCGCAATATCTATCCGTAACGTAAACCGCGGAAGATACCTTGAAACGTCACTCTGAAATACGATACGCAATTCATGGGGGCTACATCCTAAAAACTGTAGGGCTATATGCCTAAGGTGAGGGTTTAAAGTGGACTCAGTTCCCCCCAATATCCTAAAAACACCTTGAGGGACGCCTCATCGGTGTAAGAAGACTGGTACCAGCTCAACAACAAAGACATCAAAGACATATACAAAGGTATGCACCCTATATTGTGAGGTCACAACTCTTCTAAGAGGGGAGATCTGTCAGGGATATGACCGATGACATATGTGTCATACATGTCATACGTGTCATACCATGTCATACATGTCATGTCATGTCATGTCATGCCATGTCATATGTTATAATGACATACAGTCGTCGAGTATTGTCAGTACGGTCGACTATGACATGTACAGTCATAATGTCTGTCATCCACTCACCATGAGTGACATCTGTCATCGAGAGGCCGGGTACGGCATCTCGATGGCGAAGCAAGACAAGTTCTTGAAGAACGAACTGTTCTGAGAGGACGCGTCTTCGCTTCAAGCATGAACTGAACAGCATGCGAGTATCAATGGCTATTTCGCCCAGCCGATACGGTTAGTTCACCCAATGCTCTCGGGTTCACAACCCGATGGTGGTAACGCTTATGAAGCGTGAGGGCATTGAGGTATATGAGGAGCATTGCGCTCAAGCAGACACTTCTGGACACCAGAGACTGCACTCATACCCCACCAAGTATCATTGCGTGTTGCTACAGTTCAATAGCAGCCGCATAGTCTTTAAGGTTGATATCCAACCTTGACATCCGCCGTGCCGGCCCCTGCTATGCCTGTCTTGGAGAATGAGGAGGAGCTGCTTAAGCTCTACGGCTACGGCCCACCCGTGACACTTCAATCGACACGCACGGGTGACCACTACGAAGGAGACGGGCGGCGAGTTCGCGGAGTTTCGTGGAGACCGTCAACCACGCCGCCGTCGAGCCGGTTGAACTGACTGGCTACGACACCGACGACTACGAGGACTTCGCAGACGGCAGCTTCGCTGTGAAGCCGCGGACGGACTCCGGCCATCTCGGCAAATCATGCGTCGGAGACAGTCCGCAGCCCACGTGCCCCAGTCTGGTGGTGCTTACGTGGGGAATTCCTTCTTTCCTCTCTCTCATCCTTTTCATCTCGATCGTGGGAGTGGGAGCTGCCGCCTATTATGGCTACTACCCCCGCGTAGTCCTTTTGAAAGGACTAGATTTTGATCTGGTCCTTTCAGAAGGACTAAGCGCCGTATGATTTTTGAGGTGCTTTGTCGATATCGGCACTGGCCAACCCGCGGTATATAGCACCATCGGGACTTGAAGTAACTTCCCTCTTCCTTATTTGTCAAGAGTTTGCCGCATCCACCTGCTGGAACACAAATTTCAAGCATGGGTTGTGCCATGCTAGCGGTGGATCTAGTTGAAGCGACCATAATGAAATAGACTGCGAGGTTGGAGTATAAGGCAAGGAGACGTGAGAATGCGGAAGTCGTGGGCGGCCAAGAAATGTGGTGGGTCGCCGATACAGCTGCTGTGAGAGATAATAATAATAATAATAATAATAATAATAATAAAACATTTACGCTAGCAAAGGGGACAAAGTCCTGAGAGTGCGGTATCCCTGCAAAGCAGGCTAGTGAAAACACCAGGGGCTACTCCCTCTGCTATAGCGCGCCCACAAAGGGGCTCAACCCACTTTTCAGCAGGATGACATCTAGAGAAAAGCTAGGTGCAGAGCAAAAAACTCTAGAAGATGGAGAAGCAGCCATGGCCGGGTGAGTGGAGGGGTGGCTGTATCTGAGCGGTGGGGAGGGAAGTCGAAGAATTAAGGGGGTATTTGGAGACGCTGAGGAAGGGGGTCAGGGTGGGCGGTGGGGAGAGGGGGGTGTGGTGGGGGGAGGGGAGGGGGGAGGGCCCCTCCCCAAATATCAGAGAACCATCTTATATTGCAAGACTTTTGAAAAATTATTGCAGGAGGGTTTGAAGAAAGTCGTTTGATTGTTGCACAGCTTCTGTTTCTGTCATGGTCTCACTGCCCAGGATGTCAACTGTATGCGGGTCAGTGTTCAAGGTGGTGGTGGTGTTTAATAGAAACACGTCTCGCCTATTTTTGGTGTGTTGTCTACAGATTCTTGAAAGTTTTTTAAGGAGAGGTTTAATCTTGCCACGGGGAACACCTATCGTGTTGAGGACAGTACCAAAAAGAGGAGGGAGGTACCCCATGAGTGTAAGTACTTTAGTAAGTATTTCACGGTGCTTATGAAGGGCTTGGAATTTGCATTGGTGATTGTCGTGTCATGGTGACCACCATAATAATGCTCAGCACCATTCTGATGATAGGGGGGGTCTTGAGTGGGCCATGGGCACAGCGAAGAAGGAAGTACTTTGTCACTTTCGTTCAGGACTTCATTCCGAATATCAGGGCTGACTCCGGTGTATTCTAGCCTCTTCTCCGTGACTCTGGACTTAGGAAGGACATTGAGGAACCATCTGGCAATCCTTTTCTGTGTAGGCCTCCAGTCAAAGGCTGGTTGAGTATCACTGGGTGCACTGTCTATAGCTATGATAACGACATCCGAAAAATCATCCTTATAGCATCCGCCACCTGGGAGAACGTAGGGGTCATCACCCGTCCAATAACCATGTGGGATAAATGGAATAGTGTTATGCGGGAATCTGAAAACAAGTTTAAAACCTTTATCAAACCATCTTTTTTGGTTTTTGGGAGACAGCGGGAGAATCCATGTTCCTGAAAATCCAGGGACGGTGTTGGCCGCTTTATGTCCCATTTCCAAGGTAGTCATAACCGCCGAAGATTTGCCCTTATCCTTCCCATCAAAGGGGGGATTTCCGTAAACGATTCTGCCAATGCCTGTTAACGGGTCCACGTAGGCATCCCAAGCGAGACCATCAAAGCCGATTTTCCCATGATGGCAGAAGGGCCTGAGGGCTTTTTTCATTCTAGTGGTGGGTATGCATCTTCTCGAGTAAATTCCAGGGTGGGCATTTAGTGGGTTGGAGAAAAGTTCACAGCCGTTTTTGTCAAGGTTTCTGTCATCCACCAAAATATCTAAGAGGCTTCTTCTGATTGCGTAGCAGCTTTTAGGATCTCCTGATTCAAACTTACATGCATTGAGTGCTTCATGAATATCGTGTGCCCTATTCGAGTACTCCGCAAGTGAGCATGGGACTGCTTTGTTGGAAAGGCGGTGCCAAGCCAAAAGTTTCCAAAACTCCTTCTTTTGGACATATTGGAGTTCGGGATATTTAATTGTTCCCGTAACATGGTCAATTTCGGGCTTTGCGGTCACAGCAATGGTATTCTTTTTTGAACTTGATGGACGGTACATGCTAGCTTCCGGGAGAGCGTGTAAGTATAATTCCTCATTCATTTCCTGTCTTAGGTCAGCAAGTGGAAAAAGTTTCGATGGCTGTGTTTTGATGTATGTGGTACCTTTTCCAGGGTTTAGTAGTTTAGGCTTTTCTGAGATTTCTTCAGCGATGATTTTCCTTAGTTCGCTATCTTGGGTTGCTCTAAGACTACACAAACTATTATTATGTCCTGGGCATTCAAGTTGGATGTGTTCAAAGGTGCATTTTGTATTATGTTGGCAGTAGGGGCAGTTTTCAGTCCCGCTTTTCCCCAGTTTAAATAAGCGTGCTGGAGAGGCTTGAAGACCCAGGAGTTCTCTACTTCTAGAAGCGGTGAAAGCTTTAGGTGTTATTTTGGAAATATCTTTGGTGGGGGCGGTGTTATTCTCGTTGAGCATTCTCAGGTACTTCCCTTGGGACTGTAGAGTTCTCCAATTATGATAGTGTGAGAGTCGTTGAATTCTTCTGATGTGACTACGGATATCGCCTAAAATAGGGACCTCAAAAAGAAATAATGAGAAGGGTAGTTCCTCGGCAGGGTCGTAGCGGGAGATGTCTAAACAACCCCCTCTGAATGAGGCTCTTTTAGCAGTACGGTCCACTCTGTCATGGACTTTGTCATTATTGTGACCCCTAACCCATTTAAGGATGATTTTACTGTGGTCTCCTTCACTGTAAAAGCCAAGTTCTTCTAGCAATAGGCGAACAGCCTGCACATCTCTGCGATTAGCTTCACGTAATTTGTCCCGAGCACTCATGGACCTGCCATCCTTTGTTACCGCAGATATTGCTGCCATGGAGTCAATGGCATGTACCATTGGAGTAATGGATTTGAGGAGTTTCTCTTTTTGTTCTGTGAGTAGAAATCGCAGTCCCGCAATTTCAGCAGATGTGCTACTCGGGTTTTGGATATCTTCCTTGATAAGGAGCCCCGATGCGGAGAAAGTTCTTGAGGGGGGGATATTCATCTTCCGTACAAGTGGCATCCCTACGGTCCTAGCAAATTGTAGTATGTGTACTAAAGGTGTCCTAAAGGCATAGTAAAGGACAGTTAGTACGTATGGACGTTAGTATGCCGGTAGCATAGTATATTACAGGCATACTAACGCCATATTGGCCTGTTAAGATGCGCGTACTACAGGCGTCCTAACGGCACTGCGCCTTAAGTATGCGTTGGCCCCAACTGGAGCAGGGGTGAGTGGTGGGGCACGTGTGGGTGTGCAGATCACTGAGATGGCGTTTTATGGTGACTAGAAGGCCAGGGGAAGTTTATTCCGCGGAGTATGGTGGGATTCGGGGAAAGTAGTACGCGGGCTGAGTTTCTCGGAAGTGTAGGGACGTTAGGATGGCGTTAGCATGCCTCTAGGATGGCATTAGGAGGTTGGCGTTAGGACGTAGTTAGGATGCTCGTAGGCAAAGTTAATACGCTAATGGCACTCTAGCGGCACTGCGCCTTATAAAGTATGCGTTAGTTGTACTACTGCAGGGGTCGTTACCAAGGTCACAATTTGCAACTGCCTGCATGGCATGTGGCAAGCAAAAAATAAACCAGCAGCGATTCATGTCTCATACATCGACCTCGTCGTCGTCCTATGTCCTTGATCCCTCGAAGAAGTCGGCCGTTGGGTCGAGAATGACCGCGGTCTCCATGCACGGATGTGGTACAATAACAACCTGCTGTTCTACTCTATTGGCTAATATGAATGGCTCCATGTTGTCAAAGGCCGCGCGGTCTACGTGCGGATTGAAGGTATAGACCGTCTTGGTCAAGTTATCCGGGCCGAGAATGGAGTGACGTCGACGGTACTCCTTGATCTGTTCGTCGGTCGGCTTAGCGAACCAATCGCATTTCAGTAAGATGTAGACCTTTCCTGCAATCTCCACCCGCAATATTCTCGTAATACGGCCGTGCCTGCATATCACCAAGCCCACGATTGTGTAAACAGCTAAGTTAGTATGTCGTTAGGACATTACGCGCATCCTAATCGAGTCATAACGACATCCTAAAGACATGTTAAAGGTAGAATAGTGCGTGCTCCTTTCTCACCTTGCCACGGATTTTGGCTCACCGTGCTCGTCCACTTCCTCACCCGCGAAGAAAGTGCGAAAGTAGCTGTGTACGGTGCGCTTGTTCCGGTCGGTCGTAGCCGTGCGGTAATCAGCGTCGCCGATCTTGACGTGCGTGAAGTTATAGCAAACCGGTGTCGGCCCCGCCATGAGCAACATCTCGTACTTGGTGAACTGTCGGCCCAACCATTCCGTAGGATCCGCGTACGCTCCAAATGGGGGCTCGCGTATGTGCTCAGGTTTGCCCTCCCTTGCACACACCGCGTTCCGGTACTTCTTGTTTCGCAGTCGCATCTGTGCATTCCAACTATGCACAGCGATACGATACCGTTAGTACTTTAGGCGCGTCCTAAATATGCAACAACGGCGTCATAAGGGCATAAACAACCGCTCGGGGAATGGGGCCACAAATCACCTGCGCGCGTCTTCCACATACTTCTCCCACTTCTCCACCAGCTCTCGATAAGCCGGCAATTCAGTCCGCATCCAAACCTTCAAGGCCTTAATGTCATCATCTCGCAAGACCACACGTTTCCCCCTAGCCGATACCTCAACCGCAATTGCCCCGCGGCTCCCCATGGTCACGGCCGCCGGCATCCGCGTGGAGTGGTCTTCCGAAATGAAAGTGATTAACCCACGCACCAAATGCAACACCTTCACCCGCTTGATGCAGTTCATTATGGCTGGAACGGGTAGGGAGTTGCTCCTCGCTAGGCTTTTGATGTGACCGTTCAAGGACTCGAAGGCGCACATCCATACCTCCCGCATGGGACCATACTTCTCAAGTTGTTGGACGAAGTGAGAAAACAAGTGAGTGTTAATCACACACCAAGCATACGCTGGCCCGGTCGCCTCCAACTCCTCGAAAAATGACTTGATTTCTTGTGCGAGTGGCTCCATATCCTGCACGTACGCAGCAATTAGTTAGGGCCCGTATGATGTACGAAGCATGTTAACGGCATCATAACATCATACTAACTATATCCTAACCGTTTACCTTAGGACGCACTTGTGTCGTCGTGATCTCCCGGGCGTCGTCATCGGTGGGGTCGGCCATCGGCTCGGGGCGTGGTGAAGGCGAGGCGGGCGGCGGGGAGTCGTGGACGTCTCGTATCAAGGAGGAAGGAGGGGTGGTGTCGTCATCGGTGGGGTCGGCCATCGGCTCGGGGCGCGGTGAAGGCGAGGCGGGCGGCGGGGAGTCGTCGACATCTCGTATCAATATCGAGAGAGGGGTGGTGTTATCGATGGAGGCTGCGACAATGAGCATGATTGCAGTGGCAATGGACCAGGGAACATATCAACCTCCTATGGCCGGTCTGTGGCCGTACGATGAAGGCTGTGGCCGAGGTTTGGCCGAGGGTGCTTTTGCTTGTTGGCCGAGACGAATTATGCAAAAATTTGAAAATTTCCCCGAAATTGTGCGATTTTTATGATATTGTCATACTTAAAATTAAAATTTTGCGCCTGCGGCGGGCAATTTTGGATTTTGGCCGAGATGGCCGAAACTTGGCCGATGGAAATTTTGGGTGTTGGCCGTACGACATAAAAGTTTGATATGTTCCCTGCAATGGACATGAGACAATGTCGCACGCCACGTGTCCGTAATTTTATGGGAAATACGCGGTCGGCGTACATTACCTTGCCCGGTTCTTCTTCCAAAATGGACGGGATCGGCAACCATGACGGGTACCGTAGGGTCGTTAGCATGTCTTGGGCGCAACGATGAAAGTCGCGGGGAGTCATGCAAGTTGGTTCGTCCTTGCGATGGCCACAAGTGTAAATCTGAACCATGCCGACGTTTCTCGACTTACGCGCTTCCAATCTACAAGCGGTTACGTGACAAAGAGCACGCATCATGTCTTCCGTTTGGCACCTGCCACGTTAGAGTGCAGTTAAGATGTCGCTAGTACGTCGATACATAGTCTTTACCATGCTAACGGCATCATATGTGTGCGACAGTGCTGCGAAGGTCCAAATGGACGATTGTGATTCAAGAGTCCAACTGAAAGTTAGGGCACTTTCAAAGGGTCCTTGAAAAAACGAAATCCTCACCTTGCATCATTCACGCACGCCACAGTGGTTTCCGCCCATTGGCTAACTCGAAACTTCTTCGTGTGCTCCTCGAAATGTTGACCCAACCGGAAACCCTCCGGACAACCGACGGTATCGGCAGCAAGTGGTACCGGAATATCCAAGTACACTAGATATCAGAAAGTCCCGTACTCGTGTGGATAAACTGTATAAGATAAATAAACCCTAAGCTAGATATACCCGGAACGGTCTCGGACGGTCTCGGTGTCTAGCCTACCTGTGACACAGCGTGTGTCACAGTACGAACCTACAGATCAGTCAGTAGTCCAGTGTTGGTCCTAGGAATCTGTCATAGGGGCCTGCACCGGGACTCCCAGTCAGGGCTGCCTATACAGATTTCAGCACACCACCCCAGCACTGTGGGTGGTGACTGGCTAGGAGAGTCAGAAAATGTAAGGTGTTAATGTCAGGGCAGAAGCTAGGTGACAAGCCTAACTGCTAATCCAACTGTGCCATTCTGATACACAAATTGGAAACCTCTAGGTAGCACGTGAGCAAAAGCATACGGGCAATTAAGGCACCGCCAAACAAGTAAAAAGAACCGTGCTAGCAAGTCAGTTTGAAGATTATAAAGGTGTCAAAGCAAAACATAAACCAGATTGAAGAAGTCTTTGAGGTCACGGGAGTTCTGCACACCACCATGTCGGTGTGCCTCCAGAGTGAGCAAGAAGTCAATCGACAGTACCAAAGTAGTCAGCGGTGGCCTCACGGAAGTCCATCCCATAGTAGGAAGTAAAGTAACCAGCACCGTAGTAGTGCTCCGCATCAAGAGGACCGCTCTCATGTAAGGCCATGCCGTAGTAGAATGCCATGTCAATACCCAAATCCGCTTGAGCCAAATCCTGAAATGCTAATAAGCTCAAAGTGTCAGGAGGCTCGGGCGGCTGAAGCTGTGGCACATCGTCAGGCAATAGGAGACCCTGAGCCGTCATCACCGGATCAAGAAAATCATTCGTAGGGAAAAATGACGGAGCCTCCCAATCGAGATCACCACCAGGCGAAGGCATCTCCGTAGCCGACCGAGCGTCGGGCACGGCTGCCACTCCCATGATCGAGATGCAAAGAACGAGGGAAAGGAGGAAAGGAATGCCCCACGGACCAACCGTGGCAGGGAAGCCCCAGGGCGGCTTCCCACAACCGTAGGTCCTCTGCTCGCCCACGGGTGGCCCGGAAACATGATTGGCCGACGGAGGCGAGCCCCGCGGCTTCAGCCGGAAGCTGCCGTCGGCAAAGTCCTCGTAGTCGTCGGTGTCGTAGCCTGTCAGGTCAGACGGGTGGACAGCGGCGTGATTCACCGTCTGCACGAAGCCTCCGAACTCACCGTGCGTCGCCTCCGTGGTGGTCACCCGCGCCGATTGAACTGGCGCGGGCTGTACATCCTCTACCTGCGAAACAGGCATAGCAGGGGCCGGCACGGCGGATGCCGATGCCGCCGCACCACCTGCCGGAACCTGCCCCTCCGGTGTGATCCCCGCCGCAGCGGCAGGGCCACACACCAGAGCCGATGCATGCTCCTCAACCGCACTCCCAGGAACAAAGGATGCGTGAGTGTAATGTACCTGCTCTTGGGCGGCCTGAACCTCAGAGGTGAGGGCATCAAGCCGCCGCAAGATGTCCTCGTCGTCGGTCCCGCCAGAAGGCGGAGGCGGTACGCTGAATCCGTAGGCCGACACGTCGATGCCGCCAATCCCGCCCGCGGAAAGCACAGCGGGGGGACCATAAGCCGAAGCCGCACGGGCGAAGGCCTCCGGTCCATCATCCGCAGCCTCCTGGAAAACCTGCACAAGTGCCAGGGTGTGAAGACCCTCCGCATCCTCCTCCTCAATAGGAATGCAGAAGGCCGCCGCCGTGGCCGACGAATGCTGGCGCCCACCAAGAGGGCAGTCGCGGTACGCGTGATAGGCGTCCCCTTTGCCCGCCTTGCGGCAACGGTGGCAAAGGGGCTTGGCCTTCATGTTGTCCCTGTCGAACCCCACAGACGGTGCCGGGTGCACACCCACTCGATGGCCTCGCGGATGCTGCTTACCGCGCGGCTGCGGCTGCTGCTGTCGCTGAGCCGCGCCCGCACGATTGCCCTGCACAAGCGCCTTCAAGGCGGCGATCTCCTCGAGCAGAACGGCGTACTCAGACGACGTGATAAGCGCAGAGGGCTTACCGCTCGCCCCCAGTGTCTGCTTCTCACGCGCTGACGCCCCCTCGTCTGACTGTGCCCATGCCTGGAAGATGGCCACGACGAGGGCCTGGAGCGAGCGGAGAGTCACCCCGCTGAGGTCACCCGCAAGCGGATACGCGCACCTTCACCGCCGCGTAGAAGACCGGGTCAAGGCGGTTGTACAACGAGAGCTTGCGGGTCTCGTCGGTGGGTTGCCAGTCAGGAGCGCGGTTATCCCGCACCAGACGTTGCTCGCGAGCCAAGATCGGCTGCGGGTCAACGCCCGCGGGATAACGAAGAGCCGCGTGCTCCTGCTGGTGACTCTCGCGTAGGGTCGTCGGCACGCTGCCCTTGATGATGTCGATGAGAGCCCGACGCCCATCTCGGTCAGCCGAAGAGTCCGTACCCCGAAGCCAGGTGTCGGCCACAGAGTTCCGCTCCACGACGAGGGCCAAGACGTCATAGAGGAGCCCATTCACCTTCTCGATAACCAGAGAGGTGGGGTCGTCGAGGTCAAAGGGGGTCAAGTCCAGCCCAGCGGACTCAAACTCGGTCCGAAGCTGCACCACCAACTCGGAGAGACGGTCGGTGTCGTCAGCGCCACGATAATGATGTTTCTTGGAACCAAGGATATCCTCGCGGATACCCTTGGCCCAAGCCCGATGCAACCTCCCCTTGTAGACCACGTCAACAGCGGCGTGCTGGTCAACAAGATGTTTCCGCAACGCGACAGCGGTGTCGGAGTTGCTGGAAACAGCAGGGGCGGGGCACCACAGGTGGAGTGCTAGCGGTCGGAGTGTCCCGAACCGCATCCAAAAGCCGTATAGAGGCGTCCAAGTCGGAGTCCTTCAATAGGCGTTTGCGAGCTCGAGTAGATGTTGCCATACTTTTGAAAGCCAGAGAAAAGATGATGCGCGGTAGCACGTTTGGGTGTTGTGGCGGAAATGGAGGGATGACGTAACGGCAGAACGTGCGGAGCGGCGAAAAGAGCGAAGGGCACTTGCAAATGTCGATGTGGTCGAAGGTGTCCGGAGCACCAGCCCAAAATACGTAAACCAGCGGGATCAGGCAGGCAGAACAACGCAAATGAACATTGCCACAACCGAGCAATAGCAACGCGCGGTGCCCATGACTCGCAGCCGCAAAAGACGTCTACCGTAAAATCATGTCCAAATCCTAGTCGCACCCAAACGCGCAAGTGCGCACCACCTCTTCAAGCGGCTGCTTAGCCAATCATGGCCAAGATAGCAAGTGGAATGAAAACGTGGATGGGGCCACGACCTACCGGAATATCCAAGTACACTAGATATCAGAAAGTCCCGTACTCGTGTGGATAAACTGTATAAGATAAATAAACCCTAAGCTAGATATACCCGGAACGGTCTCGGACGGTCTCGGTGTCTAGCCTACCTGTGACACAGCGTGTGTCACAGTACGAACCTACAGATCAGTCAGTAGTCCAGTGTTGGTCCTAGGGATCTGTCATAGGGGCCTGCACCGGGACTCCCGGTCAGGGCTGCCTATACAGATTTCAGCAAAAT
>LGRX02033647.1:0-95768 GCA_001247695.2 Cymbomonas tetramitiformis | reverse complement strand
GTGTCTGTCCTATGCACCTATGCACCTATGCACCTATGCGTGTGCGCACCCTCCAGCTCAACCCACCCCCTATGCGTGTGCACCCTCCAGCTGAATATATCTGATTCTATCAGATATTACAGATGGAAGGCAACACAGCGCACGGGAGTCTGGATGTTGTGCAGTGCTTCAGAAGAAGGATATTACAGATGGAAAGCAACAAGCACAGTGTACGAGAGATGCGGATGTTGTGCGGAGTGCTTCAGAAGGATATCACAGATGAAAACAACACAGTGTACGGGAGTGGATGTTGTGCAGTGCTTCAGAAGGATATTACAAATGAATGAAAACAACACAGTGTACGGGAGTCTGGAAGTTGTGCAGTGCTTCAGAAGGATATCACAGATGAAAACAACACAGTGTACGGGAGTCTGGAAGTTGTGCAGTGCTTCAGAAGGATATTACAGATGAAAACAACACAGCGTACGGGAGTCTGGATGTTGTGCCGTGCTTCAGAAGGATATTACAGATGGAAAAAACACAGTGTACGGGAGTCTGGATGTTATGCAGTGCATAATGAAAAGGAGTTGAACTCGCTCAATGGTGTTGAAAGTGAAAGGAAAGGGGGGCAGGAGACGAGTGACCCAAAAGGGGAGGCCGGAGGTACGTAAGGGCTGCCCCGCACACCTCGTGCAATGCACTGAACTCAGCAGTGCTGCCAGCTCCTGCCGAGCATTGCTATCTGCCGATCCAGCAGGCGTAGCTTCCACCAGCTGGTTGATCTGAGACCAAGCACATAAATGCCCTATCCACCGTTCACAACGTTGACGTGGCATGAAGCCGCCAGAAGACGATGTGTCGAGTCAAGGATTTGAAGGCGGCTGCGAAAGCGAATTCGGAGGGTCATATCTTCAGGTATTTGGAAACAAAGGCGCTCACTTAAGGGGGTACAAGGCGGTTGCTTAAAGACTCAATGATACCCGCTGCTTTTCAAATACCGTAGGTCCCCATCCATTAATCTTTTGAAAGGTGCATATCATTTGATGGAGGTCAGGTAATGCTTCGAGTTACTCTGGCACAGGTCTGTTTGGGAAGGATGGGGGTGTCGTGATGGTTTGCTCACACGGAGGTCACAGCTATCGCAAGAATTTGTTGTCTAAACCCTAGAGCCTTGAATTCTTTACAAAAGGAGCAAGGGTTTCAGTCTATCTCAGCTTGATCACTTCAGTTCAGCTTGTCTCTCGGAAGATACAACGGTACATTTGAAAGCGTTGCTACTAATAGATCTGTGTCTCTCTCTTCTCACCCAACTTTCTTCTCCCTCAAAAGGGGCACAGCCAACGAAACATGGATATGACCTCACATCGTTATCAGCTGGTCGCACTGAACGTCACTACAAATTATACGCTGGAGAAGTGCAGCGACAAAGCTACACTTTTTTTCATTGAGGAGAAGCGGTATTGAGTTGAATACGCAAAGTGTACCTGCCAACAAATTATTGAAAGAGCTGTGAGATTCCCCTCAAGGAGGTTAACCGCGTTCTTCCAAATCTGGGGAAGTAACAAGAATAAGAAGGGGAGGGTCGAGCTCTCGGTCAAGCGAATAGTTGTAGATTCCCACTTGCCAGAAGTCGACTCCACTGTGGTAGAGCTGCACGTCCCTCCAGAACCACGCGCGTCAAAAGGTCAAGGCAAAACGAAAAAGTTCAAGAACTTGGTTGTTTTCTCTTGCCACAATAATTTCTACGAAGATCAGTGTGAATGAGATAAGCTGCAAACAAACAAGACGACCGCATTCGAGCTCTCTGCCTAACTCCCCTGCGTGCATGACGACGGGCCCAGCCCTCAAGGCCTTGGAAGGAATCGACTCCGAGAGTTATGTTGCGCGCATTTCCTGCCTTTGTGGCCAGTGCTCCGCATCTTCTGCAGTAAAAACTCCACCCCTCTACAAAAAGACTTTGTTCATTTCGTCATACTGCTTTGAGGCGTATGCACTTCGTTAGGCGGGGTAAGACCTTTGAAGAGAGTGGATGCGGAAGACTGAAAACCGGGACGACCCAAAACTTCCCGGAACCTCTCCCGAACGTCGCGGGCGATTCAGGAGGTTCGCCGTACCAGAGCGAGCAGGGATCCAACAAACTCGAAGGGAGCTTCGAGGGCCTCGGTGGCATTGCTGGGCGAAAGGTTCGGCTCTACATGGTCGACGAAGCCCACAAAGAGTATCAAATAAAATAAAATACTGCGCTAGAGCTGCTTTAAAATGCCCCAAAGGGGTTATTTCACCGCTTACTTGAAGCGCGGTCAAGTCCGAAGTGTTTCGAAAATTCAGGGGGCGCTCCACTATAAAGTTAATTTATATATTTTTAAGAGAAAATCGTGTGATGGTTGTATAATTTCATGACACTGCCTCTGCCCCCTGAACTTTTCATCGTAAGTAGCCCACCAACTGCCGGAACTACTGCGCTGCGGCATTTCACCCTCCTACCGATCTTACTGCACGTGTGCTCCCTGAGGCATCTAGGATTCTCTTTCGCATTCTCACCGCGTTGGTGAGAGGATCTTGCCTGCGGCTTGTCGAGGAGTCCGCTGCGGTGTCCGAGGAGGATGGAAGCCGCGCGTGGCTTGTTATCATCTGCCACGTTGTGGCCAGGCGACGCAGACCGTGGGTCTCCCATGGCTATTTGTTCGAGACCGCGCCGGCGGCTATCGAGCTGCTGGAGGGTGTGGACCCTGAGCCCTACATCAAGGGTTTCATGCAGCATCACACCGCTATTCGGTCCGAGCTCAGGCCTGGCATCGAGCCTGACGATGTGTGGGGTGTGGGATTCGCCCTGGACCTTCTCACCCTCCGTATGTGCCCCACATACTATAAGGACTTGCTGCAGGAGTGGAGTTCTAAGACGGCAGAGGGCAGGGAGAAGCGGGCGCTCAGCATCCAACAGTACACGCTGGCGGTGAAGGCATTTCACCAGCAGCGGACAGAGGAGGCGAAGCTGCTTAAAGAAAAGAAGAAGAAGGGTGGGGTCTCCGCATTGGTGGCGGCCTCACTCCTCTCTGGGGAGTCCCCTTCTGCCGCTCTTATGGCCCGTGCGGGTATCCCGCAGGCTCGTATTGTGGGTGGCCGCAGGCGTGACGAGCCCAGACACCCGCCGCAGCCTCGGGATGCTCAGCCGCAGACGTCCGGGCAGGGTGCTCACCGGTCTGGGGGCGACAGGGGTGCAGCTCCCCGCGCCAGACAGGGCCGCGGCGGGAAGAATCGGCAACAGAACATGAAGGGGCACAGGAAGGGCTCTCACCCTTCCCCGCATGCCCCTCCACCGCGGGCTCCGAGGCCACAGCAGTCTGCACCCGGTGGCTCACCGACTGCCTTGCGGGTGACCCGTGATGCACAGGGCCGCCACACGGTTCAGTGTTGGGACTGCGGCGGCCCTCACTTCCGCCGTGATTGCCTTGGAGGTGTACAGAGTGCGCACATGGCGGGGTTTCACCCCGAGGGGACGCCGATTGCAGACATCCTGGCAGAGCTGGATGAGGCTTTCCTCGATCCGGAGGAGGAGGTGTATGAGTCATGCCTGTACACTTACTCATTGGAGCTCGGAGAGGCACCGCTTGGCCTTCCCGCGGCCCAGGCGGCTGCCGTGGTGCCGCACTCTGCCGTTGACAGTGGGGAGCCTTGGACTGAGTCGGAGTGGGCTATTTGGGATTCATGTGGCCGCTCGGAGGAGCAGTACTACGACGCTGTCAACCGCTTCAACTCGTACCAAGACCCTGACGATGGGGACTGCCCCGACGGTGAGAACACGCCTGCTCAGCTCGACATTGCTGTGCACCAGCCTCCGGACACGGCCATGTCACTACAGTACAACACTTCAGTGTTGAGCCGCAGCAGCCGGCTGTGCCGGCAGCCGACGTACAGATCACAACAACCAACACCGAATTCCCTGGAGCTGTACAGCTGGTGAGCACGGCGCCGCTATCCCGGCCCAGAGGTCCGGGTGGCCCGGGCCGCAGGCCCTATGGGGCTGGTCACTTCCTCTACATGAGTTTGCTATGCATTATTGCATTCTCTGGCACGGCAGATGCGGTGCAGTCTGGTGGTGCCTCCGGTGCTGTGCTGGAGATGCACCCACGGGCTCTGGCACTTTGGCATGCTGTCACCTGGGGTCTGGCTATCTCGGCTTGTCTTCCTGCCGTTGGTGCCAGGACTCCCGTGCGCACCTGGAGGCGCCTTGTGAACCGGCAGTCTCCGGCGGGCAGGTCCCGACCTCCAACAACCCGGCCTCCGGAGGGTGAGCCCCGTGCCTTCCGACACTCCTCACCAGCCTGGGCTGCTATTCTGGTTATCTGTGGCCTGGCCTTATGTACCTCGGCACTATTGTTTGGGTACTCTCTGGGTCTGCGGCAGTCAGTCAGTCAGTCAGTCAGTCAGCTTACCCCACCAGCAGGGGGGTCCGTCGGCCGTTCTGCTGGTCAGCTTTTCTCAGCTGATGGACTGGCTACCGGTGATACCGGCTTATGTCTGGTCTCTGGTTATGCTGTTGGTACTTATGCTTCTGTGGAGCTTGGTGTACTGTCTGGTCAGCTTGGGTCAGTTACAGTGGTCTACCCTTTGGTACCCGCTGGTTATACTGGTATTCTGGTTTATGGCAGTGCGGAGTCAGTTCCTTTGTATGTACCCGACGAGGAGTGGGCTGCTTCTGGATTCAGTTCTCTGGCCAGTACTGTCCCTGCACCCGTCCGGGTTGACAGGGACATTGTGTGTGACTCTGGAGCCACATGTGTCATGTGCGGGGACCTGTCGGCCTGCACCGACGTGGACTACTCCCGTACGGTGGCCTTCACCATGGTCACGGCTGGAGCTCACAGGACAGATGCTACTGTGACGTTCCATCTGTATGGGGTCTGTATCCAGGACGGAGCCATCGACCACTTCGTTCTCCCAAACTCACACTATAAAGCAGGCTGCCGCACTCTCCTGTCTTCTCGGGTTATGCACTTATGCTATCCCTCGGCTTTGGATCACCTGACCTTGTGTCCCTCACGTACACCCACCTGCCTACTGGCCGTGTCTATCGGATCATTGACTCTGGCACAGACTATATGTGGGCGGAGGTCCCTGAGGGGGCCGCCAGTGCACTCACCCAGACTGTCTCACGTGTCCGCACCGGTGAGATCTGTGACTGGATGTGGGCCCGCTCAGAGTATGCCAAGTGGGCTTTCCTGAAGGGCTCGCCCGCTGCACTGGCCAAGACCGGGGAACACAACTTTGACATATCTCTCTTCGGAGATGACCTCCCCCCCGGCGTGGGTAACAACCAGACCTGCCCAGTCAGGTATTCACTCTCTGATTCCTGCTGGGGCCACCTCTGGGCCGGTGCCTATATATATGGCAACCCGCCCTTTGACAGGCTCACCTGTGAGCGGATGCTCAAGAAGGCCAACCGAGACTTTGCAACCGACCCCGAGCACACGGTATTCCTCTTCCTGATTCCCCAGTCACACCTCAGTACCTTCAGGCAGCACCTTATTCACTGGGAGGTACTACATGTGTATCCGGCTGGCACAGAGGGCATATTCAGCTACCGTCGTGAGCACACATATGCTGGACGGCCCCTTCAGTCGGCTGGCTCGGAGGGCGGGGGGGACCGTGTCTTCATTGCTGGTACCCCGTTCCCGGTGGCTATCATCTACCGTGATCGGTACACGTCCATGAGATTCACCCCTGAGAGGTGGTGCCATACCGCATATGCTCATGCTCATGGTCTCAGGCTGGCTCAGCTCATGGACCTTGGTGTTGAGATTGCCCGACTTGGTACCACTGTTACCCGGGAGCAGCTTCTGGCTCACAGGACCTGTGCTGAGGCCTGTGCCTATTCTGAGAATCTTACGGTGGGTATACCCACCGTAAGAGCTTTTTTGAATGGCTCATATCTCCGTCGTATGTTGGTTTTGGGTGCCGAACCTATGGATTCCCGGAGGGTTTATGAGTTGAATTAAGTCTTAGAAACTTAGTTTGAATGAATCGGACTCGTTATGACTCTTCGGCAGGACGATGAACTCAGGGGGTAAAAACACTTTTCAGAAATTCCCGTACGGTGGGTTGTACAAGATTTTTTGTTATTGGTAGATATATGGCCTTCCTCGAAGGCCTTTTGAAATTTTGGAGACCTATGTTGTCAAGTTCTCGAGCTGATCTTTCTGCAGTGTCTTGTCAAAATTTTCATTCGAGGTCATCTTGACCCTCAAAATGTCACGCGAAGTGAGGGTAGTATGGCCGTTTATTGCGCTATATGACCTGATTTATATGTGATAATTGGTTTGCCGGTTTGGGTTTGTGTTTTCAGGTTAATAAACCCAACTATAGCCGATAGTATCCTTCGCGGATGGTTCTTGGGGGTGTCTAGTGTCGGTTTGACACCATGAACATGACCGGTGGGCATGTTCCGGTGCCGGGATAACCGATAAGGTTACGGTTGGTATAGCCACCGTAAGGGGCTCTTACGGTGTGTATACCCACCCTTCTCAGAATAGGCACCTGTGCTGTGTGTGCCCGTATGCGGGCGGTGCAGCCAAGTCCGAAACACCCTCCAGCTGACAGATACAAGGCTCAGAAGCCTGGATCTATGTGGGCGGCTGATGCTACAGCCCCGATCACGCCTATTGGCTATGACGGGTCGAGGTACCGCTGGACCTTTGTGGAGTTCACTGCGAGATTTACATTTTGCTACTTCTCTGCTGAGAAGTCGGCATACAGCTTCATTCTGGCTCAGTTCCTAGAAGATGTTGTTCATCATGGCTTTGTTGCCTGCACTGGTCTGGTCCTCCGCACTGATTGTGCCCCGGAGCTGTGTGACCCTGCAGCACAGGCTTTGTACAAACACCATGGCATCAAACACCAGCAGTCATCGCCCACCCTGCACTGGCAGAACTTCATGGCTGAGTATGTGATCGGTAAGATCTCGTCGGTCTCCCGTGCACTTCTGGAGACAGCCGGTATGGACCTTACCTACTGGCCCCTTGCGGACAGTCATGCCTACTGCTTGTTATGGGATATCCTGCCTCATGGGCGGGACGCCGTGGTACCATTCTATCACCTTATGATGGGCTATCACTTTACTTACTCCCGTATCGAGATATTCGGCACCCTGTGCACTGTGGCCATGGATGATCAGCAGATGCGGGCCCGGTGTCCGGGGGTCTCCAAGAAGCGGACCCCCCGGGCCTGGCAGGGGCGGTTTGTAGGCATCAGCCTTAGGTCCTCGGCCTACAAGGTGCTGGACCTGGAGAGGAACAAAGTCGTTTCCGAAGGCCGTCCGGACTTCATCAGAAACTATATATTCAGAGTTCGGGCAGGTGATGTCATCGTTCCCTGCCCCCGCTCCCGACGAGCAGCACTCCGCACCTGTGCCGAGTGACAGGCCGGAGCCGTGGGGGGACTACACCACTGACATGGTGGTGTCGGTCCATTCCGTGGCTGCCTATTATGACACCCGGGACGGTGAGACCTATGCCACCGTGCGGTTGCTTGACACTGGCTCTGCCGACACCTTCTGGACCACAGCCCAGCAGTACCTCATGGCTGACCCTGCAGGCACTGCTTGGTTTGACTTGGTCCACTGGCTGGACCGCCGCAGGGTCATTGACTGTGTCAACCAATACTACCCGCTCTGGACTCTGGCTAAGGCTCAGGAGGCCCGCGGTGATCCGCTGTATCCGGCACTCATTGTATCGACAGACATGAGGCGGTCCAGGTCCTATGGGGTGCTCTTCCGGCCTATGACCTACGGTGATGTGGCTGCCCCACGTGCCCATGCCATGGACCTCCGTGCCAGTCTGGTGGTGTTCCCTGACACCCACAGTGCTTGCCACCTTCCCTTCTCCGACCACCCGGAGCAGGACCAGTGGCTCCTTCCGCACTATGTGGTCCCACCAGAGGACACGGTCGGTACACTGCCTGCCAGTGGCACCCTCAGCTTTTGTCATATCTCTACTGACCTCGCCGAGCGCCTATACCATACTGCGGCCCCTGATCTGCCACTGCCGGGTGGGTACCGCCAGGCACTGTCCATGCCTGATGGGGCTCAGTGGGAGGAGGCTATTACCGGTGGGGAGGTGCAGCCTCTGATTGACCAGGGTAAGATAGAGCCAGTGGAGGAGCTCCCGGACGGTGAGATTGCCACCAGCACCATGTTTGTGCTTAACAAACCTTGGAAGCCACGGGATGCGTGGCCTGCCGCCCGTCCAAATTCATAAAGCTCGGATGGCCGTGGCGGCCACGTGGCACTGGGGCTACACCCAGGCTGAGACTGCATGTACGGTAGCAGACCTGCCCACCTTCCGCCTTCTCTTCATCCTGTCTATCGTATCTTTGCTGGTATGGGGGTTATGGGCTATCACTTTGACGTCAGTCAGGCCTTTGTTCATGCCCGTCTGGAGGTTCCTATATATGTGCGGTTCCCCTCTGGATATAAGTATAAGGGCAGATATGGCTATGCCAAGCTGCTCTATGCTCTCTACGGGCTACGGACAGCTGGTGCTTACTGGCAGAAGCTGGCCAACAAATTCATGAAGTCCTTCACTATCAGGGAATGCACTTCACCCAGTCCACATATGACCCGTGCCTCTACTATATTGTGACCTCTGTGTTCGTAGCCTTCGTGACTGTCTACGTGGATGACTTCGGGCTGACAGATGATGCATTCCACCAGGCTTTTCTGGGCAGCTTTCCAGGCGGCATTCAAGAGCAAGAATCTTGGCCGTATGACAGCCGTCCTGCAGCTTGCGGTTGACTATGATCGGTGGGGCATTGCACTGTCCCAAACCAGGCAGATCAAGGAGCTCATGTCCAAGTTCAAGCTTCCAGCCAAAACCTTTCACAATCCGATGGATGTGAACCTCGTTATCCAGAAACCGGAGCACCCTGATCTCACCCTTGTCACCCCGTACCTCTCACTGCTCGGGTCCCTATTGTGGAGTGCACGGTGCACCAGGCCAGATGTGTGCTACTCAGTCATATATCTGGCACAGTTCTCCTCGTGCCCCTCAGCACAGGCCTGGGAGGCACTTCAGAGAGTGGCTCAGTATCTTTACTTCACACGGCACTACCGTATCCGTTATGCTTACCCCAGTGCACCGCTTTCTGTGCTCACAATACAGGTGTATTCGGATGCTGACCATGCTCGTGACAAGCTCAACGGGTGCCTCTCCTACTCGGGAGGCATTGTGTTCCTCAACGGCATGGTGCTTCATTGGGTGTGTGCCCGCCAGACCGATGCTGAGATGTCCTCCACTGGATCTGAGTATGTGGCTGCCTCTGTGGTTGGACAGCGGGCCATGTCTGCTATCCATATGATTGTGGAGATGTTCGGGTTTATCAGAATCACGCAGCAGGAGCCGGGTGTGTCTGCTCTGGCTCTGTCTACGGCCTTCCCTGCAGCTGACACTTCTTGGATGCAGAGGGCGGCCACGTTCTTCGAGAATCATGCTATGGGTTATGGTCAGATGGGCCCCGCCTCCCCCCTACACTATCGGGAGGCTGAGCCTGTTCCTGACAGCAGCCTGTATGCCCTGCCTCATGCGGTGCCGGTGCCATTTGACGGCACAGGCTATGAGGACGGTCCGCGGGAGTACCCCTCTCAGCGGTCTGGCATGTATATATGGTACCTCTGGGCCCTTCATTCTCAGGCTGGAGCTCCCGGTGGCTGTCATGATTGACAACCAGGCGGCCTCCTCCATCCTGAGGAATGTCATGCTATCCACCAAGATTAAGCACGTGTTGATCCGTTTTCACTGCTTTCGGGGGTGGGTGTGTGCTGGGTACCTAGTGCCTGTTTACATCAATACTTTACTCAACCTGGCTGATATCTTCACCAAGCCTCTTCCTGGGCTCAAGGACAAGGTGCGGGTGATCATCAGCATGACCGAGTCCTTCATGGACGTGATCCGCCCGCGCCCCAGTGGTGCGGGTGACTCCTAGGTTCTCTGGGCCTCTATCCGGCTGAGCTGCAGGCCTATGAGCCGGCAGCGGTCGGGCAAGGGGTCTTTCTGGTCTGACTGGATTGATGCCCTTTGACGTGGTGCCCTCCTGGACTGGACTTTGTGTTCGGTGGACAGACTGGTATCTATGACCTGCCCTATGAGACCTTAGACACCGACAGCTCTACTCTGACCTTAAGCACATCTGACTGGGTTCTGGCCTTTGGACTACATCCTGTACTTCTTTGACATCTTCTATGATCTCGAGTACTGGTTGACCATCGAGCTGAGCAGCATCGGATGAGAGTATCTATCGGAGAGCGAGATCTGGCGGAGACCAGTCACTATTTTCATATCCTTGTGGCAGTCCACCTAGTTGGCATGCATATACTAGTACTTTGGCATTCGGTTTAGAGGGTTAGCCGGAAGCGGGGATGGCGGCAGGTCGGCCCTTTGGTTGATGTTGTTCTGATCCGTGGACGGGGACCTCTTAGTTTGCATTAGCTACCTGTTTCACATTCTTGTGCCACCTCAGCCGAGGTGGTGTGCTGAGATTCAGTAGTTCAGTACCGCGTACTGTATGACGTATGACAGTGACAGTGTCACGGGGAAGCTGAAATCCCCCACTGTATGGGGGTCCAGCTTCTCCTAGTATCACCCCTTGCTGCGTGTGTCACGGGTCGTGTGTCACCGTCTGACACCGACTTGCTAGAAAGCTCACTGCCGTAATCTTTCTATCAGTTCTGCTATCACCGGTTTCCCCAGCACTGCTTTCTCGGTGTTCCTGTTGCAGTGTAAAAGCTATATATATTCACACAAATATATATCTATTTTCACCTGTTTCATCAGGTTATCGGTCCCACTTCACGTGAGTGGTGATTCCGGTTGATTCAGCTCGCTTCGGTTATTCCGATTCTACACACCGTCAGTTTTTCCCGTCAACATCGCAGCGTAATTAATCTGCGAACCGTACAACGGTACAAGCGGCAATTTTATCCGTCTCCGTTCTCTAACTTTGCCGCTTCCGTCATTCGTGGTTCACCTACCGACTGTGACTGGTATTCCACGCACCGTTTCCGTCAGCTATTGTGCATCCTGGATTATTTTCTGCCGAGTATGTCGCAACAGCGCCAGATCGGGCTCGCTGAGGCCCTCCGTTCAGCAAGGCGGGCTAGTGCCACGCCCTCACCGTCACCCGTGGACACCGGCGGTGCTACGCCGGGTCCGACACGCCCAAGGAGAATTGTGTCGACCGCTTCTTTGCGTTCACGTCCATCGTCACTGCGGCCATCGCCACTGCCGTCCGAATTCTTCAACGACCCGTCAGTCCTTACCTCCACCCCGGTGGAGGAAGGTAGGGAAGAGGAGTATCTGGAGCAGCTTTCTTACGCCTTCACGTACTCCGCCGACATCATCGCGGTTTTACGACCTGGGGGCTATAACCCTAAACATGGCTACACCCTCGACACCGAGACTGCTGACACCGACTTCAACGCCCTGATTGCGGCATTTCGGCATGTTTTGTTCCCCGTGTCCTTCCCCGAGTTCTCCAAACTACTCGACCTTGAGCACGACTACGACTTTTACCACGTGGTGCTCAACGAGATCATTTTCACCGTCCTCCCCATCGTTCTTCGCGGTACTGCTTTGGCCCTCTACACAGAGGCGGCTCGTTCCCACCCTGGGGACGGCCGTTACATCCTGCAGCGCCTACGCTACGAAGTCGAGGGGGTCCCCGATTCCGACTCCGACCGTTTTTGGGTTAAGATGCGCTCGACCATCATCAACGAGCCCGACGACCCATCGCCGCAGCTTACGGCTATCCGTACTCTTGGTGACAAGCACGCCAGGATCAACCCCGACTACAGCGAGGCCAAGCGGGTGAAGGACCTCTGGCACATCCTCACCAACTCGGCCAAGCAATCTCCGTACGTCACCCCCCTGTACGTCAACGTCATCCGCGATTTACGGGGTGGTACGCCTTTCTCTTTCTCCACGCTATGCCTGCGGGTTCGCACGGTGTGGCGTGAGGAGCTCGCATTCGCCACCCCTGTGAAGGACACCGGCTTCATTGTGCCTTCTGGTGGTGGTGGTGGTGGGCGGGAGAAGAAGCCGTCCTTCAACGCCGTTACCTTTGACCGTAAGCCCGCCTACACCACCGTACCCGTCGGTGAGTGGAAGGCGAAACCCGTTGGCGCCATGGTGAAGCGCTGGGTGGGTGTCGGGTACCCCTGCATTCTGCGCTTCCGTATGTGGGGTGTGACCGACGCACACCCCGACACCCGTGGACGCTGCCCTTACATGTGTAAGGAGGCATTTGGCAGTGGGCGCGCGCCCGACACCGCGCTCCCCGCTGGTGTCTATTCTACTAATTTTAGGGCGGGTTAACAATACCTAAGAGCGATATTCGAGCACCCTAATATCCTTAATAATTCGAGATATCGCATACAACCCATGCTTGGCAATGTTTATTGTAGTTAGTTTTGTGTGTGGAAACTGTAATTTCTGCTACTTGGATGGGTACACCGGGCTGAAATGGCGTTCAAAGTTATAGTAATACTGCACATTTAAGAGAACAGGGATATGCGGTCAGCCAGCCTCATCGGAAAAAGTGAACCCCCCACACACACACACACGCCAGCGGCGCTTAACGAAGCGCGATCCAATAAGGTCAGCGATAGCCCGGTTTGTTCCTTATTTGCGACCATACCATACAGTGCTGGCCCGATTTTAAGCAACACTCGTTTAAGCAACCAGCGCTGGAATTCTCAAAAATTAAGCAATTTCCAGCCTTTGCAAAAAGGCTGGATTTTTAGCCAACCCCGTTAAGCAATTCCAGCCCTCTGGATCGAGATCGCGAAAATGGGAATTTTTGTTGTTTTTAGCTCATCAGAGTCAGAGTCCGAGTCGTCATCCACAAGCTCGGGCACTTCACTATCAGATTCACTATCGTCATCCTGTTTGTCAGACACGCAAATTGCATGGCTAGCATGGCTTTCACGTCGGTTGTTACTCTTGGAGAGTAGTAAAGACCTCTTCTCCTTCTGAAACTCATCCGGTGTCAAGACTCCCTCGTCGCACAACTGTTTCAATTCTCGCAGCTCCTTGGCAATCAGATGGGCCATAGTGCTTTCTACTAGTGTGCGATTGCAAAAATAAAATGGTTGCAATTTCCATGATGACTATGTATACATACACATTTTCAAAACAGGGGGAGGAACAACCTTTCAAAACGAGCCTTTCGTCTACGGACAACGCGACTTTTGGCTCTCTTTTCTCCTTCTAAGCAATGGGCTAAGCAATCGCAGCTGCCTCAATGGGGGCTGGTGACACATTTCTTAGTGCGCGATTGGCAAGTTTTAAGCAGTTCAATCGGCTGGGTGCCCCTGGGTCCCGCGAATTAATTTCGGGTCGTTAGATCCATTTAAGCAAACGAAAAAGCCGAAATCGCTGGGAGGCTGGAAATTTCGCGATTTTCGATATAAGCAATCGAGGGCTGGAGGCTGGATCGAAAATGACTGTTGCTTAAAATCGGGCCCGCGCTGTATTTAATACATGGTTTAACATGGTTTCCCAACCATATTTCCTCATCTAGCCAGCTCCCGTTCTCTTATTTGGACCCATTCTCTTAACGATTTGAAAAGGCTCAGGGTCATCGTAAAAAACGCGACCCCCCCAAACGCTGGCTGGTCTCTTATCGTCGATTCTCTTAAAGGTGAGGTATTACTGTAGGGCGGGTTGGCCCAAAAATTACGGCGGGTTAACCCCTAACTTCGTTTATTGTTGCTCCGCGTAGGCTACGTGGTGGTCCCAAGGCACTAAGTGACAATATTTCAAGGAAGTTTTATGTGTTGTGACCTTAAGTTTCGATCTAGAGCACTTCCCTATCGGTATAGACCAATCCTCAGCCCAAAGTGTCTGGAGCTCTGCCAACTTTTTTGGGGTAACTTTGAGGGTTGATAAACGCCTGTTGTTCGTACTTTTTGCCCGAACTCGATTACCAATCCTCAGACCAAAGTGTCAAGAGTTCTCGCAACGTTTTTTGGGTAATTTTGAGGGTTGATAAACGCCTGTTGTTCGTACTTTTTGCCCGAAGTCGATTACGCGCGCGATATCGTAGAAATGCGTAGGTATTGGTAACCCGCCGTAACAACGTGTTACGGCGGGTTAACCCGCCTTTCGCAGAATAGACACTGGGAAGCGGCCTCCGCCCCCAGCGTTCGCTGCTGCCATCGCGACCTTCCAGGCGACGGATTGCCCTGCCGCTGACCCTCCGGTGGTGCCAGCCCCCCAGGCTGACGCCCCGGCGGACGTGGCGATCATGACGTTCATCGCCCCAGCAATCGACCCGTCACCACAGCTCGCCCCGTCATCCACATCCACGGCTGGCGAGCCGGTGGTGCCGTCTGCGGAGCCGCCGCTTGCTCAGCCGGCTCTGCACTTCGTTGGCATGCTCTGACCCCGACGAGGTACCCGAGGGCCCCGACGACGACGCCGCCCTTCATGGCTTCACTGAGGAGGACTGCGATTGGCCGGCTTTCCGAGAGACTCCGTGGATCCCTTCGATCGTCACCAGCGCCAACACCCAAAATAAAGACCTTAGAGCGGAACTAGCCCGCCTAGCCTGTTTGAATGTCTCTGAAATGCCTAGGCAGCGCCCCTGCACGGATGTGCTTCTAGCTGGGTTGGAAAAGGCCCCCTCGGTCTGGACATTACATTGACATTGGGTTAGGGCTTAGGGTTTCCTTGCTCTTGCATGGCCACTCACACCTTCGGGGTGAGGTGGTGTCACGGGGAAGCTGAAATCCCCCCACTGTATGGGGGTCCAGCTTCTCCTAGTATCACCCCTTGCTGCGTGTGTCACGGGTCGTGTGTCACCGTCTGACACCGACTTGCTAGAAAGCTCACTGCCGTAATCTTTCTATCAGTTCTGCTATCACCGGTTTCCCCAGCACTGCTTTCTGTGTTCCTGTTGCAGTGAAAAAGCGATATATATATTCACACAAATATATATATCTATTTTCACCTGTTTCATCACAGTGACAGTATAGTGACTTCCTACCTGTACTCAGTAGTTCGACTTCGGTAGCTTAGACTGTGACACACGATATGATTGCCTAGTGACGGCCTCAGAGCTTAGATAGCCCGAGAGTCGTGTATTCATTTCTATCTTTTGAGATACCCGATTTGCCTCGCTCAAACCCTACGGCGTTCAGCGTTTTCACTGTGTCACTAGGACATTCTAGTAGAAAGTATAAGTATAAATCAGTCATCTTGGTCGAAAGTCTCCGCCATCTCTGGGTCCACCATATCGTTGTGGATGAGATCTTCCTCGTGTGGCTCGGTGAGAAGGGTTTCGAAATCCTTGAAGCCCTTGTACGACTGAAGATCGTACGCCAGAGATTCCGCCTTCATCATGGCATTTTCCCTTTCCAACGTCTTCTGCATGTCGATCAAGGGATCGCTCTGATGGTTCCGATTAATATGAACGGGCATATGAAGATTTTCGGGTGCCACAGAAGCACGTTTGACAATTGCGATGCATCCAGCTATACTGAACACCCTCTCATTCTCAATCTCACTGCCCGCAATGGACAAAATTATACGAACTAAATCCCGAAGATTTGGATAGTTTCCTCCTTGCTTCCCAGGTGATGGTGATATTAGGTCTTTGCAAAAAGGAGGGACGCACCTCTTTGAGATGTGGAAGTCTAGGGCAACCTAGCTTGGGATGATACCCAACCATATCGGACTCACTTTGTTTTCATATTTAATCTACTCACCTAGGATATGCATACAAAATTTGAGGAGCAGCGAGGTGGAATAAGTCTCAGACTGACTTTATCTTTTTGGGTTTATGGTGCCATCGCGACCTCTTGGGGTGTGGAAGTCAAGGTTGCGCATGCCAACCTTGCTTGGGTTCGAACCCAACCACATCGAAGTCTTAGCCCTTGTGCTTCAGGGAACTAAAAGTTATATATCTTGGCAACATTTTTGGAAAGTCTCGTGCGCTAGAACTCACGGGAAGCCCGTGGCTGTTTGGCTTGTATTGGGTTTGGGTACATTCGAGCCCAAACCCAATAAATCTGCCAAAGAAATAAACTGTTCGTTTCGCGCACAATGTATCTCAGTCCTTGAGCTTCAGGGAACTTGAAGACGATACTAGAATGTCCTAGTGACACAGTGAAAACGCTGAACGCCGTAGGGTTTGAGCGAGGCAATCGGGTATATCAAAAGATAGAAATGAATACACGACTCTCAGGCTATCTAAGCTCTGAGGCCGTCACTAGGCAATCATATCGTGTGTCACAGTCTAAGCTACCGAAGTCGAACTACTGAGTACAGGTAGGAAGTCACTGTACTGTCACTGTCACTGTCATACGTCATACGTGGTACTGAACTACTGAATCTCAGCACACCACCTCGGCTGAGGTGGCACAAGAATGTGAAACAGGTAGCTAATGCAAACTAAGAGGTCCCCGTCCACGGATCAGAACAACATCAACCAAAGGGCCGACCTGCCGTCATCCTCGCTTCCGGCTAACCCTCTAAACCGAATGCTAAAGTACTAGTATATGCATGCCAACTAGGTGGACTGCCACAAGGATATGAAAATAGTGACTGGTCTCCGCCAGATCTCGCTCCCCGATAGATACTCTCATCTGATGCTGCTCAGCTCGACGGTCAACCAGTACTCGAGGTCATAGAAGATGTCAAAGAAGTACAGGATGTAGTCCAAAGGCCAGAATCCAGTCAGATGTGCTTAAGGTCAGAGTAGAGCTGTCGGTGTCTAAGGTCTCATAGGGCATGTCATAGGTACCAGTCTATCCACGAACACAAAGTCCAGTCCAGAAGGGCACCACGGCAAAGGGCATCAATCCAGTCAGACCAGAAAGACCCCTTGCCCGACCGCTGCCGGCTCATAGGCCTGCAGCTCAGCCGGACAGAGGACCAGAGAACCTAGGAGTCACCCGCACCACTGGGGTGCGGGCGGATCACGTCCATGAAGGACTTGATCATGCTGATGATCACCCGCACCTTGTCCTTGAGCCCAGGAAGAGGTTTGGTGAAGATATCAGCCAGGTTGAGTAAAGTGTTGATGTAAACAGGCACTAGGTACCCAGCACACACCCACCCCCGAAAGCAGTGAAAACGGATCAACACATGCTTAATCTTGGTGGATAGCATGACATTCCTCAGAATGGAGGAGGCCGCCTGGTTGTCAATCATGACAGCCACCGGGAGCTCCAGCCTGGGAATGAAGGGTCCAGAGGTACCATACATGCCAGACCGCTGAGAGTGGTACTCCCGCGGACCGTCCTCGTAGCCCGTGCCATCATATGGTACTGGCACCGCGTGAGGCAGGGCATACAGGCTGCTGTCAGGAACAGGCTCAGCCTCCTGGTAGTGTAGGGGGGAGGCGGGGCCCATCTGACCATGACCCATAGCATGATTCTCGAAGAACGTGGCCGCCCTCTGCATCCAAGAAGTGTCAGCTGCAGGGAAGGCCGTAGACAGAGCCAGAGCAGACACACCCGGCTCCTGCTGCGTAATTCTGATAAATCCGAACATCTCCACAATCATATGGATAGCAGACATGGCCCGCTGCCCAACCACAGAGGCGGCCACATACTCAGATCCAGTGGAGGACATCTCAGCATCAGTCTGGCGGGCACATACCCAATGAAGGACCATGCCGTTGAGGAATACAATGCCTCCCGAGTAGGAGAGACACCCGTTGAGTTTGTCACGAGCATGGTCAGCATCCGAATACACCTGTATTGTGAGCACAGAAAGCGGTGCACTGGGGTAAGCATAACGGATACGGTAGTGCCGTGTGAAGTATAGATACTGAGCCACTCTCTGAAGTGCCTCCCAGGCCTGAGCCGAGGGGCATGAGGAGAACTGTGCCAGATATATGACTGAGTAATACACATCTGGCCTGGTGCACCGTGCAATCCACAGCAGGGACCCAAGCAGTGAGAGATACGGGGTGACAAGGGTGAGATCAGGGTGCTCCGGCTTCTGGATAACGAGGTTCACATCCATCGGATTGTGAAAGGTTTTGGCCGGAAGCTTGAACTTGGACATGAGCTCCTTGATCTGCCTGGTTTGGGACAGTGCAATGCCCCACCGATCATAGTCAACCGCAAGCTGCAGGACGGCTGTCATACGGCCAAGATTCTTGCTCTTGAATGCCGCCTGGAAAGCTGCCCAGAAAAGCCTGGTGGAATGCATCATCTGTCAGCCCGAAGTCATCCACGTAGACAGTCACGAAGGCTACGAACACAGAGGTCACAATATAGTAGAGGCACGGGTCATATGTGGACTGGGTGAAGTGCATTCCCTGATAGTGAAGGACTTCATGAATTTGTTGGCCAGCTTCTGCCAGGAAGCACCAGCCGTCCGTAGCCCGTAGAGAGCATAGAGCAGCTTGGCATAGCCATATCTGCCCTTATACATATACCCAGAGGGGAACCGCACATATATAGGAACCTCCAGACGGGCATGAACAAAGGCCTGACTGACGTCAAAGTGATAGACCATAACCCCCATACCAGCAAAGATAATAGACAGGATGAAGAGAAGGCGGAAGGTGGGCAGGTCTGCTACCGTGCATGCGGTCTCAGCTTGGGTGTAGCCCCAGTGCCATGTGGCAGCCACGGCCATCCGAGCTTTATGAATTTGGACGGGCGGTAGACCATCCCGTGGCTTCCAGGGCTTATTCAGCACAAAGATGGTGCTGGTGGCGATCTCACCGTCGGGCAGCACCTCCACCGGCTCTATCTTACCCTGGTCATTCAGAGGCTGCACCTCCCCACCGGTAATAGCCTCCTCCCACTGAGCCCCATCAGGCATAGACAGTGCCTGGCGGTACCCACCTGGCAGTGGCAGATCAGGAGCTGCAGTGTGGTACAGGCGCTCGGCGAGGTCAGCAGAGATATGACAGAAGCTGAGTGTGCCGCTGGCAGGCAATGTACCGACCGTGTCCTCTGGTGGGACCACATAGTGCGGAAGGAGCCACTGGTCCTGCTCCGGGTGGTCGGAGAAGGGAAGGTGGCAAGCACTGTGGGTATCAGGGAACACCACCAGACTGGCACGGAGGTCCATGGCATAGGCACGTGGGGCAGTCACATCACCGTAGGCCATAGGCCGGAAGAGTACCCCATAGGACCTGGACCGCCTCATGTCCGTGGACACAATGAGTGCCGGATACAGCGGATCACCGCGGGCCTCCTGAGCCTTAGCCAGAGTCCAGAGCGGGTAGTGTTGATTGACACAGTCAATGACCCTGCGGCGGTCCAGCCAGTGGACCAAGTCAAACCAAGCAGTGCCCGCAGGGTCAGCCATGACATACTGCTGGGCGGTGGTCCAGAAAGTGTCTGCTGAACCAGTGTCAAGCAACTGTACGGTGGCATAGGTCTCACCGTCCCGGGTGTCATAATAGGCAGCCACGGAATGGACCGTCACCACCATGTCAGTGGTGTAGTCCTTCCACGGCTCCGGCCTGTCACTGGGCACGGGTGCGGAGTGCTGCTCGTCGGGAGCGGGGGCAGGGAACGATGACATCACCTGCCCGAACTCTGAGTAGTTTCTGATGAAGTCTGGCCGGCCCTCGGAAACAACCTTGTTCCTCTCCAGGTCCAGTACCTTGTAGGCCGAGGACCTGAGGCTGATGCCCACAAACCGCCCCTGCCAGGCCCGGGGGGTCCGCTTCTTGGAGACCCCCGGACACGGGCCCGCATCTGCTGAGCATCCATGGCCACAGTGCACAGGGTGCCGAATATCTCGATACGGGAGTAAGTAAAGTGATAGCCCATCATAAGGTGATAGAATGGTACCACGGCGTCCCGCCCATGAGGCAGGATATCCCATAACAAGCAGTAGGCATGACTGTCTGCAAGAGGCCAGTAGGTGAGGTCCATACCGGCTGTCTCCAGGAGTGCACGGGAGACCGACGAGATCTTACCAATCACATATTCAGCCATGAAGTTCTGCCAGTGCAGGGTGGGTGACGACTGCAGGTGTTTGATGCCATGGTGTTTGTACAGAGCCTGTGCTGCAGGGTCACACAGCTCCGGGGCACAATCAGTGCGGAGAACCAGGCCAGTGCAGGCAAAGCCATGATGAACAACATCTGCCAGGAACTGAGCCAGGATGAAGCTGTATGCCGACTTCTCAGCAGAGAAGCAGCAAAGTGTAAACCTCACAGTGAACTCCACAAAGGTCCAGCGGTACCTCGACCCGTCATAGAAAAGAAAAAGAAAAAAGAAAAAGAAAAAAAGAAAAAATGTGACTCTTCCTACCGGAAGCGTGATATTTGAAGGTGCACAGCTGTTACGCCTGCCCCTAACCCGTCATAGCCAATATGCGTGATCGGGCCTGTAGCATCAGCAGCCCACATAGATCCAGGCTTCTGAGCCCTGTATCTGTCAGCCGGAGGGTGCTTCGGACTCGGCTGCACTGTCCGCATACGGGCACACACAGCACAGGCCTCAGCACAGGTCCTGTGAGCCAGCAGCTGCTCCCGGGTAACTGTAGTGCCAGGTCGGGCGATGTCAACACCAAGGTCCATGAGCTGAGCCAGCCTGAGACCATGAGCATGAGCATATGCGGAATGGCACCACCTCTCAGGGGTGAACCTCATGGACGTGTACTGATCACGGTAGATGATAGCCACCGGGAACGGGGTACCAGCAATGAAGACACGGTCCCCCCCGCCCTCCGAGCCAGCCGACTGAAGGGGCCGTCCAGCATAGGTGTGCTCACGACGGTAGCTGAATATGCCCTCTGTGCCAGCCGGATACACATGTAGCACCTCCCAGTGAATAAGGTGCTGCCTGAAGGTACTGAGGTGTGACTGGGGAATCAGGAAGAGGAATACCGTGTGCTCGGGGTCGGTTGCAAAGTCTCGGTTGGCCTTCTTGAGCATCCGCTCACAGGTGAGTCTGTCAAAGGGCGGGTTGCCATATATATAGGCACCGGCCCAGAGGTGACCCCAGCAGGAATCAGACAGTGAATACCTGACTGGGCAGGTCTGGTTGTTACCCACGCCGGGGGGGAGGTCGTCTCCGAAGAGGGAGATGTCAAAGTTGTGTTCCCCGGTCTTGGCCAGGGCAGCAGGCGAGCCCTTCAGGAAAGCCCACTTGGCATACTCTGAGCGTGCCCACATCCAGTCACAGATCTCACCGGTGCGGACACGTGAGACAGTCTGGGTGAGTGCACTGGCTGCCCCCTCAGGGACCTCCGCCCACATATAGTCTGTGCCAGAGTCAATGATCCGATAGACACGGCCAGTAGGCAGGTGGGTGTAAGTGAGGGACACAAGGTCAGGGGACCCGAAGCCGAGGGAAAGCATAACCCGAGAAGACAGGAGAGTGCGGCAGCCGGCCTTATATATAGTGTGAGTTTGGGAGAACGAAGTGGTCGATGGCTCCGTCCTGGATACAGACCCCATACAGATGGAATGTCACAGTAGCATCCGTCCTGTGAGACCCAGCCGTGACCATGGTGAAGGCCACCGTACGGGTGTAGTCCACGTCGGTGCAGGCCGACAGGTCCCCGCACATGACACACGTGGCTCCAGAGTCACACACGATGCCCCTGTCAACCCGGACGGGTGCAGGGACAGCACTAGCCAGAGAACTGAATCCAGAAGCAGCCCATCTAGACAATATTTGTGGAAAGTCTCGTGCGCTAGAACGCACGGGAAGCCCTCGGCTGTTTGGCATGTATTGTTGGGTTTGGGTACATTCGAGCCCAAACCCAATCAATCAAGGCTCTATATCGATATTTCCGATAACCGATACTATATCGTATTTATCGCCGATTATCGGATTGCAATGTCTAACTATCGATTGTGCAGGTGTTCCATATTGAATTTATAACAAATTGCATAATTATAAATGTCCAAGTAATCGATTATTTATCGATTGTGCCGATTATCGATACCGTTTTTCGGATATCGGATTGTATCGATACCGAAAAACCAAACCGATATAGAGACCTGCAATAAATCTGCCAAAGAAATAAACTGTTCGTTTCGCGCACAATGTATCTCAATCCTCGAGCTTCAGGGAACTTAAAGATATATGTCTAGACAATATTTGTGGAAAGTCTCGTGCGCTAGAGCGCACGGGAAGCCCTTGGCCGTTTGGCATGTTTTAGGTTTGGGTACATTCGAGCCCAAACCCACTAAATCTGCGAAGGAAATAAACTGTTCGTTTCGCGCACAATGTATCTCAGTCCTTGTGCTTCAGGGAACTTAAAGACATATATCTTCACAACATATCAGCGTAGTTTCGTGTGCTAGGAAGCGCGGGAAGACCTTGACTGTCTGGGTTCATGAAAACCGATACCCAAAAAGCTCTTGGTCATGACGTGAACTTCTCGTGCATACTTGACGACAATCCTTGCGCGCAAGAGGGTGAATTGATATTACTTTCAGCAAAATTAGTGCAAAGTTTCGTACGCTAACACAGATGACTTCGATGTGGTTGGGTTCGAACCCAAGCAAGGTTGGCATGCGCAACCTTGACTTCCACACCTCAAAAGGTCGCGATGGCGCCATAAACCCAAAAAGACAAGTCAGTCTGAGACCTCTCCCACCTTGAAGCTCCTCAAATTTTGTATGCATATCCTAGGTGACTAGATTAAATATGAAAACAAAGTGAGTCCGATGTGGCTGGGTATTATCCCAAGCTAGGTTACCCTAGACTTCCACATCTAAAAAAGATGCGTCCCTCCTCGCTGTCAGGGAAATTACCGATGACATGTGTGTCATACCTGTCATACATGTCATACCATGTCATGTCATGTCATGTCATGTCATGTAATATGTTATAATGACATACAGTCGTCGAGTATTGTCAGTACGGTCGACTATGACATGTACAGTCATAATGTCTGTCGTCCACTCACCATGAGTGACATCTGTCATCGAGAGGCCAGGTACGGCATCGAGATGGCGAAGCAAGACAAGTTCTTGAAGAACGAACTGTTCTGAGAGGACGCGTCTTCGCTTCAAGCATGAACTGAACAGCATGCGAGTATCAATGGCTATTTCGACCAGCCGATACGGTTAGTTCACCCAATGCTCTCGGGTTCACAACCCGATGGTGGTAACGCTCATGAAGCGTGAGGGCATTGAGGTAATACGAGGAGCATTGCGCTCAAGCAGACGCTTCTGGACACCAGAGCGCTGCACTCATACCCACCAAGTATTGTTGCGTGCTTGCTACAATTCAATAGCAGCCGCGTAGTCTTTCGGGTTGATATCCAACCGTGACAGTGGTATACTAATACATGTCGATCATCTTTATACCCTGCTCTTAATGTTCTATCATTATGTGTATCAGGAGCAGGAAATTGATCCTTCCTTGCTAAGGTGTAGTGAGCCTTGTATCAAATCATACCCTTGCACAGATACGCATCGACATGCGGATATCATATCTGTGGATAAATAAAAATACTGCAATGCTGCCTTTGCCAGACCGTGGTTTGCCATTCGGGTTTTATGGCCAGATTCCGCAGCTACTGCTGGAATCTGTATAGGCAGCCCTGACTGGGAGTCCCGGTGCAGGCCCCTATGACAGACCCCTAGGACCAACACTGGACCGCTGACTGATCTATAGGTTCGTGCTGTGACACACGTGTGTCACAGGTAGGCTAGTATCCGAGACCGTTGTGAGACCGTTCCGGGTATATCTAGCTTAGGGTTTATTATCTTATCACAGTTTATCCACACAGTTCGGGACCCTCTGATATCTAGTGAACTAGGATATTCCGGTAGGTTATGGGCCCCATCCACGCTTTATTCCACTTGCTAGTTTGGCCATGATTGGCTAAACGGCCGCTCGGAGAGGTGGTGCGCGTTAGCGCGTTTGGGCATTTGTGGAGAATTATGAGATGAGCGGCTTGCGGTGAGCGACTTGAGCCGCAGCTATGGGGTGCCGGCTTGGATTGGGTTTCGTCGTCGCAATGTTCATTATTCACGGTTTTCTGCTCGCTCTGATCCTGCCTGCTGCCGTATTTTGGGCTGGTGACCTTGGCACCTTTGACTTCGACGACATCTTCCTTCGCCCCTCGCTAGCATGGCCCGACCGCTCTTTCCGTGTCTGTGACGTCACATTTTCTCCGCGACCCTACCCAAACGTGTTACAGCGTACCGCCTCCCCTCAGGCGTTTCTAGAAATGGGAATGACGACAAGATCTAAGAAGTCCCTCACGAGGGACAGTGACATCGATGCCTCTTTGAGGTTGATCGACGGGGTGCGGAACACACCAACAGCGGCCACGCCTTTTGTTCCTACCCCCAACCCTGCATCGAACGTAGACGAGGACGTGGCCGTCAGGCGTTACCTGCAGGAGCAGTCCAAGCTCGTCGACGAGATCTACAAAGCGCGACTCCATCGGGCTTGGGCCAAGAGTATCCGCGAGGATATTCTTGGTGACAAGAAACATCATTTCCGCGGTACGGACGACGCTGGCCTTCTGTCCGACCTGGTGGTGCAGCTGCGTACGGAGTTTCAGTCGGCCGGACTGGAACTGTGTGCCTTTGACCTCGACGACCCTCTGGCTCCGGTGGTCAACAAGGTGAATGGCCTCTTGTACGACGTTCTGGCTCTCGTGGTGGAGAAGCACAGCAACGCCTACGTCTGGCTCACTGGTACCGATTCTTCGACTGACCGAGATGGAAGGCGAGCCCTTGTCGACATCATCAAGGGTTGTGTTCCGGTGGCGCTACGAGAGTCGCAGCAGGAGGAGCACGCCGCGTTGCGTTATCCCGCAAACGTTGACCCGCAGCCGATCTTGGCTAAGGAACAACGTTTGGTGCGGGATAACCGAGCTTCCGACTGGACGCCGACCGAGGCCACGAGGAAATTGAGCCTCTACACCCGACTCGACCCGACCTTCTACGCTGCGGTGAAGGTCCGCTATCCCATGACCGCTGACTTGGCTCATGTGTCACTGGTTTCGCTCCGTTCCATGGTTGTGGAAATTTACCAGGCTTGGGCACAGACGGGCGGGGGGAAGGTGGCTTCGGGCGCGGATGGCGTCTCCGCACACCTTTCCAGCAGCGAGTACGACGCCCTTCTCCAGAAGATCACGGAGCTCAAGGAGCTCGTTCAGCGGCAGCAAGGTGAAGCCGCTCCGGTTGTGCGTCAACAGCGGGAGCGGGTGCAGCAGCGGCAGCAGCAGCAGCGGGGGCAGCAGCCGCGGGGATTCCGTATGGGGACCCACAAGGCCCCACCAGTGGGGTTCGACCGTGACGATCAACGGGCAAAGCCGTTCTGCGGTAGGTGCAAGAAGGCGGGCAAAGGTGAGAGCTATCACTTTTACCGCGACTGCCCGTTGGGCGGGCGCCAACACCCGCCCACCTCTGCCGCGGCATTTTGCGTTCCCATCGACGAGGAGGACGCAGAGGGGGTGCACGCGCTCGCCATGTGTGCATTGTTCCAGCAGGCAGCGGATGACGGGGCGGAGTCCTTCGCGCGTGCGGCGGCCGCGTACGGGCCGCCCGCGGTGCTTTGTGCGGGAGCGGTGGGCGGCATTGACGTGTCCGCCTACGGCTTCACCGTGGAGCAGCAGCCGGATTCCGAGGGAGACGACATTCTCCGCAGGCTCGACGATCTTGCCGCGGAGGTTCACTCCGCGGCCAACCCGCAGGTGCATTACACTCACGCATCTTTCCCGCCTCCTGCCGGTAACGGGCAGGGGGCTTCGGCTCTGGTGTGCGTACCCGCCGCAGCGGTGGCCACACCGGAGGAGCAGGTTCCGGCAGGTGGTGCGGCGGCATCGGCATCCGCCGTGCCGGCCCCTGCTATGCCTGTCTCGCAGGGAGAAGATGTGAAGCCCGCGCCACTTCAATCGGCGCGGGTGACCACCACAGCGGACGCGGACGGTGAGTTCGCTGGGTTCGTTCAGACCGTGAACCACGCCGCCGTCGAAACGGTTGATCTCACGGGTTACAACACCGACGACTATGAAGACCTTGCCGACGGCACATTCACGGTGAAGCCACGGGCTTCAGACGTCTCGGCAGATCTCTCATCTACACCTGCGACCCAGGCACCTAGCTCTGGTGGTGCTCTGGGTGACTGGCATGCCGGTGCTCCCCGCAGCTACGGCTGTGGAAAGCCTCCGTGGGGATTCCCTGCCCACGCTGGCTTGTGGGGAATGCCTTTTATGCTCTCCTTTATTCTCTTGATTTCTATCATGGGAGTGGGGACCGCCGCCTACACGGCGGCCAATGACGTCGGATCTGTGCAGGTATCGGGTCAGGCTGCTCCGCAGCCTGTGCTGTGCAGGGGGGACTTGTGCATCTACTCTGGTATCTCCGAGCTGGACCCCGTCACACTGGATGCGGTGCTGCACTCCCTGGGTGCTGCGGCAGTGCTACTGCCGGCTGACCCGCTGGAGGGCAGTGCTGCGGGCTGCTGCGGTGATCAATGTGGTGACGGTGCTCCTCTGATCTTTGACCCCGAGTAGTTTTATTTCTGGTTCTGGCGGTGCACCACCTTCTGGTGGTGTGCTGAGGTGTGCTTTGACCTCAACATGGTCTTCAATTGGCTTTTACTTTGACTCCTTATATCCGTTAATCTGACTTGCTGGCACCGTGCCTTTCAGTAGTTTAGCAGGACCTGTATGCCTGTGTGTTTCTGCACTTGTGCCGGCTAGAGGGTTTCAATTTGTGTATCAGAATTGCACAGTTGAATTAGCAGTTAGGTTTGTCACCCTAGCTCCCACCCTAACTTATCTTAGCATTCTGACTCTCCTAGACAGTCACCACCCACAGTGCTGGGGTGGTGTGCTGGAATCTGTATAGGCAGCCCTGACTGGGAGTCCCGGTGCAGGCCCCTATGACAGACCCCTAGGACCAACACTGGACCGCTGACTGATCGATAGGTTCGTGCTGTGACACACGCTGTGTCACAGGTAGGCTAGTATCCGAGACCGTTGTGAGACCGTTCCGGGTATATCTAGCTTAGGGTTTATTATCTTATCACAGTTTATCCACACAGTTCGGGACCCTCTGATATCTAGTGAACTAGGATATTCCGGTAGCTACCGGAATACTGAGGTAGACGGGGCTGTGATCCTGAGTTATGATTGACATACATAACTAAACGAATTTCACATTAGTACGTTGACGAATCCACTCTATGAAATGTTCGTCAGTGCGCGCGTACCGGACCGAAAAGGAGTTTGGCAGATCGGGTGAGGATTTAAAGTGGACTCATAGAGACCCTCCGATATCTCGTTAAGCAGGGCCTCCTCCGTTTGCATTAAAACAAACCTCCATTCTGCCTGTGAACCTACCGGGGAGTAAGCTCTCGGAGGGGAGGAAGGGGTGGATGCACTATAAGCCGTGGAAGCAGATTTCGGATTCCCAATGGATTTCGTACCCTTGGGTCGAAAGTCGATCGGCAAGCGCAATATCTATCCGTAACGTAAACCTCGGAAGATACCCTGAAACGTCACTCTGAAATACGAAACGCAATTCAAGGGGGGCTACATCCTAAGAACTGTAGGGCTATATGCCTAAGGTGAGGGTTTAAAGTGGACTCAGTTCCCCCCGATATCCTAAAACACCTTGAGAGACGCCTCATCGGTGTAAGAAGACTGGTACCAGCTCAACAACAAAGACATCAAAGACATATACAAAGGTATGCACCCTATATTGCGAGGTCACAAATCTTCTAAGAGGGGAGATCTGTCAGGGAAATTACCGATGACATATGTGTCATACGTGTCATACATGTCATACCATGTCATGTCATGTCATGTCATGTCATGCCATGTCATACGGTTATAATGACATACAGTCGTCGAGTATTGTCAGTACGGTCGACTATGACATGTACAGTCATAATGTCTGTCGTCCACTCACCATGAGTGACATCTGTCATCGAGAGGCCAGGTACGGCATCGAGATGGCGAAGCAAGACAAGTTCTTGAAGAACGAACTGTTCTGAGAGGACGCGTCTTCGCTTCAAGCATGAACTGAACAGCATGCGAGTATCAATGGCTATTTCGACCAGCCGATACGGTTAGTTCACCCAATGCTCTCGGGTTCACAACCCGATGGTGGTAACGCTCATGAAGCGTGAGGGCATTGAGGTAATACGAGGAGCATTGCGCTCAAGCAGACGCTTCTGGACACCAGAGCGCTGCACTCATACCCACCAAGTATTGTTGCGTGCTTGCTACAATTCAATAGCAGCCGCGTAGTCTTTCGGGTTGATATCCAACCGTGACACTCGCCATCGGAAAACCTGCGATACAAGCTGCACACACCGAATACCGTGAGTTCGCATATATGCGATAAACGAATTGAAAAATAAAAACGGCCAAACACTTCCGCAATCCCTGCACATAACACAACAGTCACAATACAATACTGTATCGTTCCGCCCGAGGCGGAGAAACGTTGAGAAAATTATGAGCAACAAATGTCGGCAGCGAGCGCTTTATACTTGAGCTACTGTTGCCAACGCCGGCGCCAACGGTAATCGTATCCGCGATATCGATGGAAGATAAATTGATTATCTGTTTTAATAATCATGTAAATTTATTTCAAATTAAATCCCGATGACACGCGAGGCGATGCGAGACGATATGACCGTGACACTGGTTCAGACTTTTTTCGGGATTGAGACGGAAACGACGTGTGAATTCCAGCGCGTATAACCCTTCTGGCAATTATCCTTATTCCAGGTCCTGTCACAAGGACCTAGGGAGAATGGTGATGGTGGCCGGGTATTATGTATATAGTGCCCATTCCTATGCTTTGGGACAATATTTAGGCCCCAATTGAATTATTTTCAACCTTGGTTTGCTTGGAATGCGGGTAATTCACCCTTAAACGATGCATGGTTGAGGGGGGTGATTTCGCATTATTTAATTCAAAATCCTAGGTCCTCCCACAAGGACCTAGATGTTCGTCGCGATAGCTACCACCGTAAGGGTCGGTTGAGAATTTGGAGACCCATGTTATCAAGTTCTCGAGCTGCTCTTTCTGTAGTGTCTTATCAAAATTCTGATCCGAGGTTATCTTGGTCATCAAAATTTCAGTTAAAGTCGCATGGGTGTGCCAAATTTGAAAATTGTGCTGAATAAGCCAAAAATATTATCGAAATTTACGCTACCCATGCTCATTGCTGATACTGAAGCATGGAATTAAGAAGATATCTTGGCATATGCAAAACATGGGACTTAGCTCAGGTCCCAAGGATGTTACAAACCGGAGGATAGCCACTTAGACCATCAAGAAGGCGGGTGAAAAAAATATGGCATCCAGGTCCTTGTGAGAGCGTTCTAGGTCCTGTCACAAGGACCTCGGGATAATAGCCACTTCCCTTGCTTATATCGCCGATATAAGCGCTTATAGTTATATAAGCAACGACGTTTATATCGGATATAATAAAAGCGTCTTTTTGGCCTGATTTTCGACGCTTATGATTATATACCCATTAGCGATATAATCGGCTTATATAAGCCGAACGTTTATATAACTGTCCACCCCTGCCCTGGGTAACCCCGGGCCGTCGCGAACACGTTACTGTAGTACTGGCTGGCAGGGTTGCCATGGCGTGTTCTCGAAAACGTTTATAGTAGTGCTAAAAACAGGGTTACCGAGGTCTTCGCCCCAAAAACCGTAGTGCTAGACAAAAAAAAAACCAGGGGTCTTCGACCCAAAAACCGTAGTGCTGTCCAGGGTCCATGACCCTGGAATTACCCCCCTGTCTTGTATGCGAGCCAATCAAATAACGAACTTCACATGTATATAACGCTCATCACCTAATGCTGACGCATACAGATACCTACCACGTCATTGTATATCCATATATCTGGATGCAACTTGGTGCTATTGGCGAAATGGAGTCAAGCCAATCTAGCAACACTCCCGCGAATATTTTCACACGGATTATTGGATAACAATTTCTTGCTTCTCGACCCGTCGATCTATAATAGTAACCTGGTACAAGCTTGTGTACCGTAAGATTCTCGAAACGGTCAGTTACAAATGGGTCATAGACTTCGATCGGAACTACCAAAAGGCAAACTTCGAAGTCTACAGATAAGACAATATGTCTCTTGTCTACTATCTCTATGTTGGACGCGACTACGTTACACATCGTGATCGTTACACGAGGGACGAGGTGGACACTCGAATAGTTATAAATAGTATAGAATAGTTGGGTGCGGGTTTTATAGCTCCAATCACCCAATATAAAAGAGGTGGACGTTAGAACTAGGTGCAAACGCGTGATATATTCGATAGGAGGGGTAAACGACAGAATCGTGAAAGAAAACAGAAAACCGATCTAATGAGACGAATGCATTTTTGTTTGAAAACATGCAAAAACAGTCTGATTTTATCGAGTTTCGATGCGGATTCCCCATTGTTTTTCATCGCAGCGATCTTGATATTCCGAATTGGCGTCGCGGAGCCAGCGCGAACAGTGAAACACCCCCAGATTTATACATTGGGACCGTCAAAGATCTCGTTTGGATACGTCGTTTGGGTGATATGATATGGCGCTGGCGTATCGATGACGATGACGTCTACATCCCTCTTTGCATAGGGTTCCCCTCTGAGCACACCCATATCCAATCGCGCATGAAAATTTGTGCCTGAGTATATAAATGTTATGATTTCGTATATAAATAACTCAAGCCAACTCACTTCCGAATATAAATTATATACTCCGCGATCGTATCGCGCGCGCGATCGATCACGCGCGCGATATCGCGCGAGCTTGCAAAAAGGGTTCTACCCACTGTATATTTTATTACAAAGAATCAACATAAAACAGTGAACGCTGACTGAGCTATGACCATGACCAACGCTAATAATGTCATCATCCCGCTCTATCATTCGCGGTTTGGTTGTTTAAGGTAAGGTAAGGTGAGGTAAGGTAAGGTAATTTGCTTTGGTCCTAAAACATGAAGAGCAGAGGTTAGTGAATAGTGAATATGTTATTACGTGTAGTGAATATATTATTACGAATAGTGAACGAACGTGAATAGTTCGTTCACTTTTGATACGATTTTTTACTGAACTCGATACTCAGTGCTTTGAAGACGTTCCGGCTGGGTAAGAGTAGCCCTGTGTGACTGTCGCCATTATTATCCAGCGCGTTAGCTCTTTCTGTAGTGTCTTATCAAAATTCTGATCCGAGGTTATCTTGGTCATCAAAATTTCAGTTAAAGTCGCATGGGTGTGCCAAATTTGAAAATTGTGCTGAATAAGCCAAAAATATTATCGAAATTTACGCTACCCATGCTCATTGCTGATACTGAAGCATGGAATTAAAAAGATATCTTGGCATATGCAAAACATGGGACTTAGCTCAGGTCCCAAGGATGTTACAAACCGGAGGATAGCCACTTAGACCATCAAGAAGGCGGGTGAAAAAAATATGGCATCCAGGTCCTTGTGAGAGCGTTCTAGGTCCTTGTCACAAGGACCTCGGGATAATAGCCACTTCCCTTGCTTATATCGCCGATATCAGCGCTTATACCCCAATATAAGCGCTTATAGTTATATAAGCAACGACGTTTATATCGGATATAATAAAAGCGTCTTTTTGGCCTGATTTTCGACGCTTATGATTATATACCCATTAGCGATATAATCGGCTTATATAAGCCGAACGTTTATATAACTGTCCACCCCTGCCCTGGGTAACCCCGGGCCGTCGCGAACACGTTACTGTAGTACTGGCTGGCAGGGTTGCCATGGCGTGTTCTCGAAAACGTTTATAGTAGTGCTAAAAACAGGGTTACCGAGGTCTTCGCCCCAAAAACCGTAGTGCTAGACAAAAAAAAAACCAGGGGTCTTCGACCCAAAAACCGTAGTGCTGTCCAGGGTCCATGACCCTGGAATTACCCCCCTGTCTTGTATGCGAGCCAATCAAATAACGAACTTCACATGTATATAACGCTCATCACCTAATGCTGACGCATACAGATACCTACCACGTCATTGTATATCCATATATCTGGATGCAACTTGGTGCTATTGGCGAAATGGAGTCAAGCCAATCTAGCAACACTCCCGCGAATATTTTCACACGGATTATTGGATAACAATTTCTTGCTTCTCGACCCGTCGATCTATAATAGTAACCTGGTACAAGCTTGTGTACCGTAAGATTCTCGAAACGGTCAGTTACAAATGGGTCATAGACTTCGATCGGAACTACCAAAAGGCAAACTTCGAAGTCTACAGATAAGACAATATGTCTCTTGTCTACTATCTCTATGTTGGACGCGACTACGTTACACATCGTGATCGTTACACGAGGGACGAGGTGGACACTCGAATAGTTATAAATAGTATAGAATAGTTGGGAATAGCTCCAATCACCCAATATAAAAGAGGTGGACGTTAGAACTAGGTGCAAACGCGTGATATATTCGATAGGAGGGGTAAACGACAGAATCGTGAAAGAAAACAGAAAACCGATCTAATGAGACGAATGCACTTTTGTTTGAAAACATGCAAAAACAGTCTGATTTTATCGAGTTTCGATGCGGATTCCCCATTGTTTTTCATCGCAGCGATCTTGATATTCCGAATTGGCGTCGCGGAGCCAGCGCGAACAGTGAAACACCCCCAGATTTATACATTGGGACCGTCAAAGATCTCGTTTGGATACGTCGTTTGGGTGATATGATATGGCGCTGGCGTATCGATGACGATGACGTCTACATCCCTCTTTGCATAGGGTTCCCCTCTGAGCACACCCATATCCAATCGCGCATGAAAATTTGTGCCTGAGTATATAAATGTTATGATTTCGTATATAAATAACTCAAGCCAACTCACTTCCGAATATAAATTATATACTCCGCGATCGTATCGCGCGCGCGATCGATCACGCGCGCGATATCGCGCGAGCTTGCAAAAAGGGTTCTACCCACTGTATATTTTATTACAAAGAATCAACATAAAACAGTGAACGCTGACTGAGCTATGACCATGACCAACGCTAATAATGTCATCATCCCGCTCTATCATTCGCGGTTTGGTTGTTTAAGGTAAGGTAAGGTGAGGTAAGGTAAGGTAATTTGCTTTGGTCCTAAAACATGAAGAGCAGAGGTTAGTGAATAGTGAATATGTTATTACGTGTAGTGAATATATTATTACGAATAGTGAACGAACGTGAATAGTTCGTTCACTTTTGATACGATTTTTTACTGAACTCGATACTCAGTGCTTTGAAGCAGGGGAGAAGTCCTGTCGGGATTGACCGGCCCCTGGCCGAGAGACCTCTCCAAAAACGGGGTCTGGCCGACGTGGGGCCGAACGAATTTTGAGCGCGTGGCCGAGTGCCATGGGAGGCCTTTCTACCACTGGATGCTGCTGGCCAGCTTGGCCGACGTGGGGCCGAGCACCGATTGGGCATGATTTTTTGGCCCCATCCCGAAATTGTCCTGCTGGCCGACCTGGCCGAAGCCTGGCCGAGGGATCTGTCGGGGCTGGCTAGAAATACTCATCGAGTGCCCAACCGAGCTAAAACCCTTACTTTCAGTCACGCAGTGACAAGTGTTCAGTATTGTGTTCAAACGTATACAGTGACACATGCTCTGCCTCTCCGAGTTGCACTCACTCAACTTCGCTTGATCCGAGAAATTCCATACGTATTTCTTTGCATCCGTGCAGTATACAGTTTGCACGCATGTTTTAAAAATTATGAGACGTTCATATTTCGGTGTCAGTATGGTTGGTGTTATTTTTCTACTGGGTTTGTATTTTGGCTGCGCAACAGTTTGCTCTATGCCAAGTATGCACTGGGGTGGCAGAAGTCATATCGACGGTGATGCGAACGCTGGTGCAAGTGAAGTCATGCTTGACTTGACGCGTGCGTATTTTGGACAAGCAGATGACGATGCTGCTGCTGTTAGTCCTACTGATCCTTTAGTTTTCTTTGGACTCACGCGAGTAACGCCACATCCAGACTCTAGCTATGGAGTTCTCGAGTTCCGTTTGCAAGTTTCACTGCCTGATTCCAGCGCCCCTGAGCAACCCGCGAATACAAATGATGCGCTTTCAACTCCTGGCCCTTCAGGTGTTGTCGATGATGCCCCAAAACCGCAGTCTACCTTTCTAACTTGGAAACCTGGAGCAAGGCCAAAGGAAGGTCGAGAGATTTCTAAACGTAGCAAACAAGCAGTGAAAGATACGCGAGAAAACAAACGCAAGCGATCCCAATTTTCCACGACCCAGTCACTTACCCTCGACAATCCTGCAGCGTCTGCCTCTACTCCAACTGCTGAAACAGGATCTGCTACAATAGTTGCCTCAGTCACAGCGAACAATGCATTCGTATCACAGCAGAGCGTCCCAGACTCAGAGATTCCTCAGGACCCGTCAAGTACAGAGCCCCAACGCCGCCTAACTCCAGAAGAAAAAGGCAAAGCGAAAGATTGCGCCATTTCAGTCGAAACTGACCCAGAGGAAGTAAACGACAAGAAAAAATTCCGTAAGACCGCGCCCACCTCGGAGTCGACTCGTAAGACTACATAAGAGGCGTGTCCAGGGGGCATCACCTCTATATTCACCGGTATCCTCTGTACTCCTCTTGATATTTCCCGCTATTTCCCAGTATTTGCGGACGCCTCTTATGTAGTGAGCACACCTGGTCATCTCCGGCACGCACCACTGGTCACCTACTGTTATTCTGCGTTGGTCCTTACTGTGGATTTGCATGGGTCTTGCAGGTGTCATGCAGATGTCCCCTTATAAAAATAACTATTTTTTTGCCCGAAAATGTGACGAAAATGAAAAAGGTGGCAGATTAGGCCATATTACGGTTATGTATAAGATAATGGGAATATGGCCTAAAGTGCCACCTTTTTGATTCATCTGATTTTTCACCGCGTTCACACGCTGTTTTGTATCAGAATTATCGGAATTATATTTTAGATTTTCTGAATTTGAAATATTTTTGCTTGTTCGCCGCGATGGGCACGCTGTTTTGTATCATTTATGTATTTTAGATTTTCTGAATTTAAAAAGGTGGCAGATTAGGCCATATTCACATTATCTATATATAGTCCGTAATATGGCCTAATCTGCCACCTTTTGATTTCGCTGTTATGAATCGCGGTTCTATCCATGGGGCATCACCCAGGTTATTTACGGGAAATATTTTTTATTGTTCACCGCAAATTATGTAGATAACGGCACAACTTCCCACGTTTCCCAATTGATATCTAAAAAATCCCCCGAAGAAATTACGGGCTTGGAGAAACAGGAATTAACTTCAAGAAAAATCTAATAACATTGTTTGGAAAATTTTGATACAAAGAAGAAATACTAAGCTCCAAATTATTCTCTCCAATTAAATTTGTAGATGCAACTAATGTATCTCTCTGTGCTGCTATTGTAAAGAAACCTAAACCTTCACAAATCAAAACATAGTTGTCTGCAATGTTCTCATTCACAGCTGTATCAGCGTGTTGAATTTTGAAATTAGCTACTGGAGAACCGGTTTCAGATCCTGCTAACTGAAATTCACACAATACACCAAAAGTATTTGAAGGGAATTTCAATATTCGAGTACCTTGACCAGCTATAGGTTGTATTCTAGGAAAATTATATTGTAAAGTTTTTGTTGTTAACTTATTGCAATCTATATCATTACAACCTATGATATCACCTAACATGTTAATTCTAAAAAATTGATTTGATGGTATAATAGGTCGTTTACGAAACTCCAAAGCATACACTGAATTAACTTCTGATAATTCAACCAGTGATGTATTCAAATCTATAAATGTTGAATCAGCAGATTTTGACCCTTGTAATTCTAAATTTGTCTCGGAACTTAATTGTGCAACGTTGACAATTCCACCATTGATTCTTGCATTTCCATCTACTTCTAAACCGGAAATTTTTACACTTGCTCCAGCGGTTGCCGGTTCCAAAACATTATTTGTTTCGGTCCATTTTGAACTTTGTACAGGATTGTATGTTTGACCATTAACGGTATCACATGTTAAATTCTTACAAACTAAACTTTGTCCAAAACTTGACATATATCATATGTACCTATTTAAATTTCACGCGGTATCGTTTAAAGTGTTTTATATGTGATATACCTAACAATCCTATAGCGTTAGGATAAACCAATACCGAGCCTTCTGTGACTTCACCGGTCGCTGGTAATATTAAAGGAACGTCGGAATATTGTGTTGTGGCAACCGAACCGCCTATACCGGTAGCACGTTGTGGTTGATTATGATAATCGGACGTACCGTCTGGTTTAATTATTCCTATAAGTCTGGCATCTGCTGTGCTCATTTGGGTGGACGTTGCCCCTGTATCATATATTAAAATGGCGTTTGCACCGGTCCCACCCTCTAATGATACGTTCACCCTAGATTGACGTTGATTTGTTTTTGCTTTTGTTTTTGGTAAGTTCTGTTTATTATATCTAACTACGTTTCCTTGGGCGTCAGCAATATTTCTTACCTTGCATCGAGTATTTGCAAGTCTACCATTTATAATACCTTTTATTCTCATACCGACCCCATCTTGAACGACGGTTTCACAACTTGGTAAATTAGGATTATTTCGCTTTACAGGCATTTACAATATATTTACAATTTAAATGACGGTTGTAAATAACATATAACTGCATTTGGCGATGCATGAGTTACGGTTTCCATACAGCACCCGATTACACCATTAGTCGCCGCAACTGCTGCTGAATTTACAACACCGTTTGCTTGAGCTCCTAAAAGCTGGCCCTTGGTGTACGAACCATCAATACAGTTAACAGAACAGAAACCGCTAATAAGTACAAAACAAGAATTACCTGCAAGACTATCTTGGACACATACACCTATAACACCGACATTGGTATTAGTAGCTGTGTTTGTTGCTGCATAGGGTTTGATACCATTGATGTTAGTGCTTACATCGTCAAAAGAAAGAACAGTTCCTGATGTTATTGTAGAAGCTGTTGTGTTTACCATCGTATACACTTGGCCTGTGAATGTGTTTGGTGATGTAGTCTTCCTATAAGCACTTGTGAGTTGGGTTAATGGAATACCATCAGTCGTTATCGAAGATGTGTCTGGTGTTGTGTAAGCCCAATCAATGCTGTTCGTGATTCTTATGGCCGTCGTATCCAAATCTGAAGTGAGGTTGATTGAACCACCGGTATTTCCGACAGCAAGGACCTGTGATAAACTCGGTATACCACCACCACTTGAAACGGGGCCGTAACGTACCTCGTTGGATGCTGTATCGTAGTGGAGCATTTGTGACTCGCTTGCTGGGTCGGGAGACAATCTAATAGGTCTTATATAACAACTATTAGCAACACCGGCATTCAGTTCAACCCCGCTCGCGTTTAAAACGATTGTGTTATCGGTGTTTACGGCACTCTGAGCAGAATTTTGTCCAGCCAACGCACCAATGTTCACACTTGACTCGCCGGCTGTGAATTCACCTGCATATTTTCCAATGTTCACTGCTGCATCTTTGCAGTTAACCTGACCACAGTCGTCGCCAATAGACACGACATAGTCACCACAATTAGTATTACACGAACCGGAACCAATTGCAATCGTATCATTACTTGTTGTATTGTTAATAGATAATGCATTGCGGCCGATTGCGATAGAACGGTCTCCAATGTGGTCGGCATTGGTAAACCCTTGAGTCTGCTCACCGATGCTAACTTTCCCAAATCCACCAGAGCCACTTTCAATTCTAAGATTATTCCCACTAAGTTTCTCTTGATTGACAATCATGGTACCTGTACCTGTATATGAAACATCGGCGACACTGCTTGCAGCCCCTCGGGTGGTCACATCTTGAAGTGTAGAGGTTTCAGGTTGTGCCGGTAAGTTTGTCAATCCTGAACCATCACCGACAAATGCAGATGCACTGATACTATTTGTCGTCGTGCTACCTTGGTCGGTGACCGATTGTAGATTCTGATTTGCACCAGAAGGTAAGTTAGTTAACAATGAGCCATCTCCTCGATACTTACCGCTTGTCAATGTTAAATCGCCGGTATTGAGTACGAGTGGGCCGTCGTTTATCAATACCCCATTGCCGAAAGGCTCTATATTGATTGTTGTCTGCAAGCAGGTTACCTCGTTGATGCCTGTTTCGCCTATCTTAACTCGTGTTTGTTCCACAGGGTCCAAACTTTTAATCTCAAACGATGCATCGAAGGGCGAAATTTCCCAAAAACATTATAGGGTGGATTTTTGTGCGGTTTGGCAATTATAAAAAAAATGTATTTATAAATTATAAGTAGAACAATATGGGTTTGAGCGAGGCTCAAAAGAGGGCCAAGATGAAATATCGAAAATCCCACATAGAAGAAACAAGGGCTTTGAATAGAAAACACCAAAAAACATGGTATGAAAATCACAAAGAACAACACAAAGAAAAAATGCGACAATATTACTTGGGAAAAAAACTTGTAGATGTCGAAAATGTACCCTTGGATGAAAATGTGTGAAAAACGCGTTCAAAATTAAAATATTTTCTATATTATAAGTGTATAATGCCAATTGAATTCAAAGATTTCGACACCTCAAAGTTTGCACTAAAAACATTCCTCAAAATGCAATGGGTCAAAAACTTGACCGATGGTGGAGCACAAGATTATGTGCTTTCAACTTTGGAAGAAGGCGAAATTCTAATCAAATCGGACACCAAAAAGATGGGCAATATGTGGAGTAAAATTCACAAAGTCAATATGGGCAAGATATTGACCAAACATTATGGCATATATGAAATAATACAAGCCCATGTCAAGCGGAAAGTATATTTCGATATTGATAGTGATAAAGAGATTAACTTGAATGAAATCAAAGAAATCATTTCGACCAAATTTCCAAATGCCATCTTTCAAATTAGTGGAAGTACATTACCAAAAAAGGGAAATCCAAATTGGTCCTATCACATCGCTCTTTCCAATTATTATTTTGAAAATCTTGGTGCTATGGCTCCCTTCAAAACATGGCTAATGAAGTACAAAGATTTGGGCATGGATTGTGCGGTGTACACCACAAATCGAAATATGAAATGTGTCAATCAAAGCAAATCCAATGAATTGCGAACTCAAGACATCGTCGAAGGAAGTCAATCGGTCACCAAGCATTGCATCTTGATGGATTTTGATGAAGATTCAATCGATGCCGCGACATTACATTGGGAATTTGAGGATGTAGAACTTGATGAAAAGACTCATCAAAAAATTGACTTAAGTTCCATCACACCATGTGACTATGTGCCCCCATCCAATTTTAATTGGAATACGACAAGTTACAAACAAATATTAGGCATGATACCCAACAAACCAAGAGGTGACCCTAGTAGCTTTCAACACAATGTAACTTGGCTGATTATGTTATGGTCATACCATAGCAACATTAATTTGAAGGACTTTTTAAAGTGGGCCGCTCAAAAAGACGACAATAAAGAAAGGCTTAAAAAGTATGAGGTATTTTGGCAAAGGGCGAAAGACAAATTTTCTCCGGGCGACAACTTTATCAAGAACCTCTTGCTCAGATTTTATCCCAACCTACGATTTGATACGATTTGTGAGCAAAGTTCAAAGTTTCTTAAGGGGTGCGACGTACCAATCGACATTTTTATGAGTGATAGATGGGTCAAGCTGATTGAAATTCATAATGCATTTGGACATGCATCCATGGTGTTCTTGACGGCATTCATGAGCGGGAACAAGACCGGTTCTACTATTGATTATCTTCACAAGTATGAAAAGGGTAGTAGCATTATATGGTTCAGCCCAAGGATATCTTATGCACAAAATGTAGCGACAAGATTGCAATCCTTGCGGTTCAAAAATTACAAAAGCTTTGATAAGAACAAACAAGAATTAATTCCGGCAGCACATAGAATTATAATGTCTATGGAATCACAATGGAAAACAGAAAATTGTTTAAGCTTGTTTGCCGGTTTATGCGAAGATGAAATTGAAACTCGTAATAGTTATGACATTGTTATCTTGGATGAGATTGAGACTTACAAAAGTATTTTCATGAACCGCACGACACATGGGGAGCACTTACCCGTTAATTGGGATTGCTTTATGCACATTGTAAAATCTGCAAAGAAAATTATCTTTATGGATGCTTTTCCCCATCAAGACACCATTACATGGTTTAAGAAGGTTAGACATTTAGATTGCCCTTTAATTACGCTTGGCCACAACCTACCACCAGCTCCGCAACAATTAATCAATTACGAAAACAAAAAATTTTGGGAAGCATCGTTGATTGATGCTTTGAACAATGGGGAAAACATATCTTTGTTTTATCCTTTCAAAACCGATTTCAAAAAAGGCAAGAGTGTTTGGTGCTATGGCATGGACACATTCAAAGATATGATTATAGCAAACACCGACCTCACTCAAGATGACATCATTTGTTATCATGGGATGAGCGATGATGAAACGAAATCAACCTTATCTAATGTTGACGAAATGTGGGCCTCTAAACGACTTGTGATTTCCAATGTTGCTATTACGGTGGGAGTCAATTTTGATACCGGACCAAACAATAAACCGCACTTTCATAAACGATATGCATTTTTGGACCCTGCCATGGTGTCATACCGGGACTTCTTTCAAAATCTGTTTAGGGTGAGACAATATCATACAAATGAGCTTCACCTATACAAAACAAGTGCAACGATGAAGCAAATCAGGTTTAGACTAAAAGGGTTTTGTCTTCCATATAATGCACCTGAAAGTGAGTTGTATCAAAAATTGGCAAACCAACAAGAGTGTGAGTATTGGGCAAGAGACGAACGAGTATATCATTGGTATCTCCGGAAATGTGGCTTTATTAATAGCGAACTTTCTCAAAATAGTAGGGAAATGGTGTGGGCTAAATTGAATGAAAATGAGACGGCTCCTTACTTTGAGTATAATAATATTGAAGATAAAGAAATTTTAGAGATTTACGAAAATCTGAATCCAAAAGTTTGGAGCAATGAAGCGACCATGGAAGATAAACTATGCATTGCCAAATATAATTTCAAAAATCTATTCTTAGAATCTATACCTCAACATTACCTCCGAGATTTGTGGAATCGAAAACTTGTAAACTTTGTTCACCAATTTATACAATTATTAAACAATCCAAACCACATGTTGTGGACTCTATTTGAGCAAAACGGTGCCAAAGAAACATTGATGCTGCCCAACAACCCGACTTGGGATGTAGACATTAACACATTGAAAGAATCGTTCAAGATAAATTTTCAGGGAACTAAGATGACCCCATATACAATTGGCAAGGCTCTTGATGCATTTTTCGAAACCGATTGCTATGGTCCTGAACGAGATGACAAAGGGAAGATAATAACGATTAAGCTGCCCGGTTCCAATAAAAACTCTTACAACTATATTCATTCAAAGAAGTGGGAGCACTTTGTTCCAGCCCTCCAAGACTTCTTAATCATCAGCCCCATCTACAAAGGAAATGCATTTGAAATTGAGTAAATATATTAATAGACTTTTAGGAATTGAGTGTAATGTAGTAATGGATTTCGAAGTTCCCACATCGGAACGTGAGCTTTGAGCTCGCTGTGCTTGGATAAGGTGTCTCCCATATGCCACCATTGATGGACACGGGGTTATGTGTTTATTACACATTTTGAGTTTTAGCCCTTGTTTATTGGTCCAGATGTTCGTCGCTTTGCGATACATACATCCATACATACAATAACAACATGTATGCATGTATATGTCTAGCGGTTTCATAAAATCTCGATGCTTTAATAGCCCTCCGTCTGAGGGATTTTCAATGTACCAATGACTTGCTTTGTAGTATTCAATAATCTCGATTGTTCTCTTGACTATTGCATCAGCCAATGCAAAGTTTCTGACCCCAATTCTTTTCGCTTTTGAATACTCGGTACAAGGAGGAGATGCCCATATGATATCGAAATGATTTGGCGGGTATAATGTATAATCCCATATCAGAATGTCAACGTTGTGAGTAGGATTAAACCTCGGGTGAATATCAAGGGAGACGACTTCGCCATCTTTATGCAAGTCTTTGAATATTTTGCTCACTGAGCATGTTCCACTAAACAATTCTAATAATCTCATACAATGAAGAATCAAAAAAGGTGGCAGATTAGGCCATATTCCTATTATCTTATACATAACCATAATATGACCTAATCTGCCACCTTTTTTAATCCATTATGATAATGAAGAGAACAAGTACTATACCGGAGTCTATACTTATCAAACTTGCATAGAAGATTCAGCTACCTGACCGGGAACAATCCATTCATTGAAATTTCGGCGAAACATACTTGGATGATTTGGTTTGCGATGAAGGTCGATAAACAGAAAATCATGTGGCCCTTGTATAGCCTGATTGTATACCGAGTTGAATTCCTGAATGGGAATTTCGCCACCAACTTCCTCACCAATCTTATCTATCTCTTTTTGATTCTTATTTCGGAACACTAACATATGTGTAAGGTTGCCTCGTATAGATTTTAACAGTCCCCCACTCGAGCTCGTGTAATTTTGTGTGGCGAAGAGCAGGGTCACTCCAAGGGCACCGTCCTTAAGCTTTCCAAGATGTCTATGTTTGATAACCATGTTGCTGAGCTTACTCGATGGTCTCATCATGTCGGTGTCTTGTGTATCATCAAAGAAGGCGGCGATTACTGGCCGTTTGCCACCATACTTGTGTTGTGGAGGAAGTATATTACCATTCTCGTCCCCAAATTCCAACATCAATTCACCGGGAATCTCATACACACTGATATTATGATTGTTTAACATTTTCATTAACTTCTTATACCGTTCCATCTTCTCTTGATATTCATCGTACTCTTGAGCTTCGGTATCAAGGATGCCTTCAATCTGTTGGGGGACATCGACGGTAGGCTCTAATACATCACCTTCATCAAGCGGTAAGTCTTTGTAATAATGCATATTGTTATGATATGTTGGTGACACTAAGATAAGTCTGTCTAAAGCATTGTTTTGTTTCATCAATCGAAGTAGGTGTGTAAGACTACAGCTCTTGCCCGTACCCCTTTTCGCACACGCCAAGATAACCCCGTGCAATTGAATGAAATCATCGGGTGTGTCAATTGGAAACGCTGAACTCTTTGGCACTTGAATATCATATGATTTATCTTTCAGTCTTTGAAACTGCATATACTATAACGATAGAAATAGACTGTTGTACGCTTTGTCGTAATGAGGATGTAATTCTGCATCTTTCTTACGAGGTGGAGGTGAAAAGGAACAATCTTCGATTGTCCCCGGGTCCGATGCAACTCGGCTTTGCTTACGCCGTGTGGACTTCCTAACAATGACCTCTGGTTCTTCTTCTGATTCAGAACTATCAGATTCAACTATTACTACCTGCTTCTTGGGTTTCTTTTTAGGTGCCTTAGGTTTTTTAACAACGACGTGTTCAACCTCAGGTTCAGGGTCCGATTCTGGCTGCGGTTCCGGTTTAATCGTAGTTGTAGCTTTCTTAATGGTTTCCTGAGCTGCCACAACTTTCTCATTTTCCTTAAGTTGTTCCGCCATTTTCAAATCAGATTTGACTTTTGCCTTCGCCCGACGTGTCTCTAAAGCTTTCTCTCTCATTTTGGCGAGACGTTCCAACGTTTCACTATCGGTAATCTTCTGCCCTTTGACTGGCATTAGGTCACTATAAGATACCTTAAGAAAATAATATTTCTGAATTTGACTTACGATTTCTCGATGAAATCAAAAAAGGTGGCAGATTAGGCCATATTCCCATTATCTTATACATAACCATAATATGACCTAATCTGCCACCTTTTTTGATTCCTAATGTATACATGACCAGAGAAACTTGGATAACAAAGTTAAAATCTTGCGGAGCCGAACATAGAGCCGAACACGGGATTAAAAAGAAGGGTAAGATGACACAAGCTGAAAAGCTGAAAGGCTTACGAGGCCGACCAGTTGTTAAAAAGACAACTGCTAACAAAAGTAGAACCGCCTTAGACCATGGTACTCCATCAGGACAACCGGTGTATCAACAGCCCGTCAAAGATGCTGCTTTGCCGACCAAAGCACCTCGTAGGATAGCTCCTATCATGGTAGCACCTTTAGACCAAACAAGCATTGGCACAATAACGGGTGACTCAGTATTTCAACGACCTACCGAAGAGTACACCGGTGTTTCAAATTATCGAAAAGCCATTGATGATATTGAGAAACGTATAAAAATGAAAAAACAAATGAAAAAAGTCGCGGTGATGCCACAAAAATATAATTTATATAGTATAGGAAGATGCCCCCTAAATTGAGAAAGCAAAATCCTGAGGCACGCCATAAGCTCACTGCTGCAGATTGGGAAAATTTACAAAGTAGAAACCTAACCGGTGATGATAGAGCCAAAGCTATACGTGATTACAAGAAGAACTATCGGAAATCGAAAGAGAAGGTTGAGAAAGTTACCAGGCGACAATGGACCAAGATAGGTAAAAAGCCTGCCAAAGAACAAAGTAGACTTGATGAAATCAATAAGTATACCGTCGGAGATTCCAAGAGACATATAAAGAAGTTTAGCACAGACGTTGAAAAACTTAAGGTTCCCTTTACAACGTTTCTTGAAAGAGCAGCACCCGATGGTAGCAGTTTAAACTATTGGTTACCGGAGAAGACAAAAGGCGTTGAGCAAGTATCAATTAGAGCGGTGTTCGAGGATGGGACTACATCCAAGTGGGTCAAAGGTTCAAATCGTGAAGATGTTATGATGAAATTTGAAGAGATGCTGCAAAGTCCGAAGGGTGGTGATAGCAGCAAAAAGTCCGTCGAGGTTGCCAAAGATATCGAAGTTGAATATTACTCTTCAAAACCACCAGAAGGCAAGGGGTCTCGATGCTTAGCCGCACCAAAAAACACCGTAGAATTACGACTGAAGCAGTGTGTCATTAAGATTGAATCCCGCAATAACTGTGGCATCAAATCTTTGGAACTGCTTGATAGAAAACGGAAATTAGATTCAATGCTAAGCGACAATTTTGTATGTAAAAATCAATACGAGAATAAGTGGAAACAACTGAAACGAGACGCCAGCGGTCACAAGGGCAACATAACATCAGTTTCCGTTCGATTGCGTTTGGAATTGTTTGCGAAAAAGGATGCTGACGAAGGAATCAATATCGAAGACTTTCCAGTTTTAGAGAGGCATTACAGCAGAAATATATTTGTGTGGGGTATCACTGAACGACTTGGCGGTGAACCAATCATGTATTACCCGCCGTACTTCAACGAACACAATGAGTATTCAAGTTATAATGACAGCTTTCATATATTGTTGCACGACAATCATTATGAACCTATCACGCGTATTGATTGCTTCAGAGGGAAAACTTATCGGCCATCGTGCACCCAGTGTAAATCTCAAAAATGCATATTTGCCAGCAAGGATGTACGGTTGACAAAAGGAAACAAGCAATGGCATCATTGTGATATTTGCAATCGTAAATTCATGAACGAAGAATGTTACAATCTGCACAAAGAATTGGTGACGTGCAATCAGCTTCACAAATGTAAGATGTGCAATGTCAAGTTCAATCCTAAGGAGAAACACATGTGTGGATACAAAGCATGCCCAAACTGTAAGGTCGTTTGTAATCTATATGAACACAGATGCTACATGACACAGGTCAAACCGAAGTCCATACTATCACCTGAATCAATTGTGTGTTTCGATTTTGAAACTCGAAACGACGACGGTAGGCTGGTTGTAAATCATTGTGAAAGTCAGTACCATGATGGTACACATGTGATTCATAAAACCATCGGAGAGTTTCTTGAATGGGCCTGTCTAGACAAACATGCTGGCCACACATTCATCGCTCATTGCGGTTCCAAGTTCGACTTTAGATTGATAGTGGAGCATGTCATCAACGTCCAAAGGAAACCTCCAAAGGATATATTGTACACAGGGGCTGATATATTGTGTGTCAAGATTGCCAACGTGAGGTTCGTTGATTCATATATGTTCATGTCACGTCCATTGCATGCTCTACCAGAGATGTTTGGCTTTGAAAACGAAATATCAAAAGGGTATTACCCACATCTCTTCAACACGTTGGAAAATGAGACATACCTCGGTTTGTATCCTGACATCAAGTATTACAATCCCGAGATACTTCAACCAGAAGCTTATCAAAAATTATACAAATGGTGGCATGAGAAAAAGAGCAAGTGTTTTATATTTGAAAATCCAAAAGAGATTGCACGATATTGCCATGACGATGTGACCATCCTACGCCGTGCAGTGTTCGCTTTCAGGGAATGTTTTCTAAAGATAACCGACAACAAGTTTGACCCGTTTAGCTATCTGACGTTGGCACAACTGGCGATTAATATATGGAGAAGTGAGTGCATGCCAAAGGATTCAGTGGCTATATTGCAATCATTGGTCAAGTCGCAGAATGCATCTATCAAAGAGAATCAGTGGTTGGATTACATTGTCCACACTACGTCAGCCAAGCTCAAACGCGATTACGATGGCAAACGAAACTATAAACTCACAGATTTACAGATATATGTCGATGCTTTTGACGACACCACCAACACGGTGTATGAGTTCCTCGGAAGCTGGTTTCATGCAGACCTGAAGAAATACCACAAAGACGATATTCAGTATCAACAAGGGCGTAAATCGGGTATGACGTTTGGTGAGGTCAATCGGCAAACGATGAAGAGACTGGATGATATCAAGGCAGCAGGATATAATCTTGAGTATATCTGGGAGTCGGCATGGGATGAAACAGTAAATCGGCTGAAATTGTCCGAGATTGGTAAAGACTTTTTAGAGCGACAGAAGTTGGCTTCTCCTATCGTGGATAGAGACGTATATCATGGAGGGAGAGTAGACCTGGGTAAGTTGTACTACGAGGTCAACCACAACGAGCACATACGATACCTCGACTATAATTCCATGTACCCAAGTGTCATGAAAACGAACAAGTTTCCCAAAGGTCATCCCGAGGTTATAAGAGACGTTAAGACAGTTGACATTCATGGCTATTTCGGTTTGGTAAAATGCAAAATTGCTCCTCCAAAACATCTTAAATTTGGCGTTCTTCCTCACGTTGATAATAAAACAGGTAAGCTGGTATTTCCACTGTACGAAATGGTTGACACGTGGACAACGGTGGAGCTGGAGAAGGCCATCGAAAAAGGATACATTATTAATGCTATATACGAGATAAAACATTGGAAGGACACCACCAATGACCTGTTTGCCGGTTACATTGATAAGTTTTTGAAACTAAAAACAGAAGCCTCCGGACCTCCTGATGGAGACATCGACGAGTTTATCGACCAGTTCAAGTTGCATGAAGGTGTCAAGTTGGACAAGGCAAATATCAAATGTAATCCAGGAATGAGACAGGTCTCCAAAGACATGCAAAATATACTTTACGGTAAATTGGGAGAGCGTCAGAATAAATCTAAGAGCAAGGTTATCCAAAATCCAGGTGAGTTCTACAATACCATTAGCAATAAAAGGTATGATTGTAAGTATGAGTTCGTTGGGAGCGACGACAACGAAATGGTCTTGATGAACTTCACTGAAAATTCAGAAGTATTTTCAGACACCAGATTTTCGACCAACGAGGTTCTGGCTGCATTCATAACCAGTTACGGTAGATTAAAGTTGTATCAGTTAATAGAGGCAGCAGGCTTCGCCAATGTGCTTTACTTTGATTGCGACTCAATAATATATAGCGAAACTCCTGAAAACTATCACATATATCATGGCAATGCATATCGACAGCCATGGTTGGGTTTCCTGAAATGTGAATTGCAACATTTAGAAAGGGACCATGGTAAGTGTATCGAGTTCTTGGCAACAGGACCAAAGTCATACAGTATGAAGTTTGCTGATGGTTACACCATGACCAAGATTAAGGGATTCTCTTTGAGCGTAGATAACCTGCAACATATCAATCACGATGTTATGAAAGATATGGTCATCAACCGCAAACTACATACACCAGTCAAGATGAGCAATATGGTTATTAGGCATCCTTGTAAACATGAAGGTGTACGGTCCTTGAGTATGGAGTCAAGGGCCGAGCCAAAGACATTTAACTTCAAGTATGACAAGGGCGATATCAATTGGGAAACGTGGGAAGTTGTGCCGTTATCTACATAATTTGCGGTGAACAATAAAAAATATTTCCCGTAAATAACCTGGGTGATGCCCCATGGATAGAACCGCGATTCATAACAGCGAAATCAAAAGGTGGCAGATTAGGCCATATTACGGACTATATATAGATAATGTGAATATGGCCTAATCTGCCACCTTTTTAAATTCAGAAAATCTAAAATACATAAATGATACAAAACAGCGTGCCCATCGCGGCGAACAAGCAAAAATATTTCAAATTCAGAAAATCTAAAATATAATTCCGATAATTCTGATACAAAACAGCGTGTGAACGCGGTGAAAAATCAGATGAATCAAAAAGGTGGCACTTTAGGCCATATTCCCATTATCTTATACATAACCGTAATATGGCCTAATCTGCCACCTTTTTCATTTTCGTCACATTTTCGGGCAAAAAAATAGTTATTTTTATAAGGGGACATCTGCATGACACCTGCAAGACCCATGCAAATCCACAGTAAGGACCAACGCAGAATAACAGTAGGTGACCAGTGGTGCGTGCCGGAGATGACCAGGTGTGCTCACTACATAAGAGGCGTCCGCAAATACTGGGAAATAGCGGGAAATATCAAGAGGAGTACAGAGGATACCGGTGAATATAGAGGTGATGCCCCCTGGACACGCCTCTTATGTAGTCGTAAGTTCTTATCAGCGTGGACTATGGACCGGGATTGGCTTGTCTACGATGAAACCTCAAATAAGATGTTTTGCACTCTATGCCAGAAATATAAATTTGACAACGCTTTCACTCGGGGATGTAGCAGTCTACGTTTAGCACGAGTTGTAGAACATGAGGCAGCAGCATCCAGTGACCATAAATTTGCCTTGACGAAGGCCGAAGCAGATAGAGAACAGTGGGCTATAGCAAAGAACAACGCAATTCTAGCTCACAAAACCGGAGTTTTGAATGCCATGCACCAGTCTTATATTTTAGCCAAGGAGGATATTGCCTCAAATAAGTTTGAACACCTGCTGAACGGAGTTGAAGGCTTTTACATTGCTGATGACCTGAAAAAAACATTTAATGTTGGACTTGAAGAGTACCGCAATCACGTGATGTGTAGGCAGTTTTTTATGGCTATTGCTGAGGTTATACAAGACGATATTGTCTCCGAGGTTTGTGAGTCACCATGCTTCGCTGTGGCCGCAGATGAGAGCACAGACCGTTCAACTATTGAAGAAATGATCTTATATGTTTGGTTCTTAAAAGCAGGGGTTCCTGTTACTCGCTTTCTTTGCTTGCAGGGACTTGAAAAGGCAGATGCTGAGACAATCTCAACCACAATTTTTGAAACCTTGCTGCGTCATGACTTGCCCATCTCAAAGTTGTTTGCCTTTGGTAGTGACGGCGCTTCTGTGATGATTGGTTCTGAGAGTGGGGTTGGAGTTCGCTTGAGAAATAAAATGCCATACTTGTTATTTTTCCACTGTTTAGCGCACAAGCTCGCACTTTGTTGTAAAGATGCTGGAGATGATATTCCCTTTTTTGAAAACTTTGACACCACACTGCACGCTATATCTTCTTATTTTACACGGTCCTGCAAGCGCACAGATAGATTCATGAAGATTCAGGAAGCTTTGGGTTTTGACTGCACCAGTAAGGTAGCTAAAGACGTGGAAACACGGTGGCTTTCTAAAGGCCAGTCTGTGGAGTCTGTTTATTCAACTCTTCCTGCACTTGTAGAAGAGTTTCGCGAGGAGGGCGCCAAAGGTTCAGATATTGCTGCAGCCTTACATAAGCAAGTGACTTCTATCACCTTTTTAGGAACTCTGTGCTACTACAAAGACCTCACAAGTAAACTCAACCTCCTAAGCAAGTGTTCATCCATATCAAGATTCATGCGACCAGCTTATTCTCAGAGTTGGGCGAGCGTTTCCCTTCCCACCACTTGATGAGTGCTTTCGACATTTTCAGCCCTTCTTTGTTTCCGCGTGACAAAACCAAGCTCTCAGAATATGGTGATGATAAGCTCGAGACATTGGTTGCGCACTATAATGAGGTGCACCGTGGTCTGGATTTTGCTGCGCCACTCATGGATTTGACGACAGTTGCAGAAGAGTGGGAAATTATGAAGATATATTTATTTGAGAAGGAGATTTGGTCTGCAAGTAGCTATAGCGAGTTTTGGGCGCCCATTATCCACAAGGCGGCTGTAGAATTCGAGAACGTACTGTTGTTGGTATGCATACGAGACATTTTGCCTCTTAATACTGCTCCTTGTGAACGTGGCTTTTCCAAGATGGGAATAATCAAAACTGCCTTGCGAGGTAGTCTGCGACCCGAGACTCTTTCAGCATTAATGATGTGCTCAATCAATGGCCCAGAACTCAAAGACAAGGATGCAGTTCACGCTTTGATTTTACGAGCATATACCAAATGGGAAGCTGCGAAGATAAGACGCCCAGAATGTTCGAGTGCAGCAGCGCGCAAGAAGAGGCAGTACAGAGGTAAAGCCATCGATTCAGAAGTGGTGGCACCGACTGTTATTTTGCATGGGACATTAGACTTGGCAGAAGATGATGATGAGCCCATTGATGGTGCTGTATCTGCTGAGGATGAAGAGGCGGATAGCGCAGAAGCAGAAGAGGCGATCGATATGGACTGGTGTCCGGATAATTTCGTACCACCAGATGGTTGGACTGTGCAAGAGACCCCTCCAGCGCGTGTAACACATGCAATTTTGAAAAAAGCTGCGAAGATTGCACATCGTTTCAAGGATGGGTGGCATTTGGGAACATTTCGGTACATTAGCCAGACGGGATCCGAGAAGGGCCTGAAAGCCACGTATTATAATGATGAAGGGCTTCTATACTTTCACAGTTTAGCTCCAGAAGATTATGGTATCGACCAGAAGTGGGTTATTCTGAAACGAAAAGCTCAGAAGAAGAAAGCTCTTGAGGAGGATCAAGAAAGCTAGATTATTTTCGCATGTTTCGTGGCTAGTATATGATTTTGTTTTATGGCCCTTACACTATTTTTATGAGTTATTTTTTTAATATATGATTTTGGATTTGGTTTAAATATCCATTGTTATGATAAGTGAATGTAAATATGTGAAATAGTGATCGTATAATAACGTGTGTGAGCTCAACATAATGAGCTCGGTGATCGGTTTGAGAAATACTGGCCGTATCATTACGTTGATAGCTCAAAATGTCGGGCTCGATGTCCTCTATTAGGCTATCAAAATTACGGAGTTGGGCGCAGTGTCCTCTATAAGGTCCTCTTCACACACACACACACTCTCTCTCTCTCTCTATCAAACATCGTAAACGTGTGATGATTTTGCGAAATCGTGGTTGGCCGACCCGGGGCCGAAAAAAATATTAAGATATTTGGAGGCCTCCCATATGGAATTGATGGCCGAAGGCCGGCCGAAAGAATTCTGCTTGTCGGCCGATCCGGCCGATGGCCGACCTAAGATGATTCACGATGTTCGGCCGAGAGGCGTCACCGGAGGACTTCTCCCCTGCTTTGAAGACGTTCCGGCTGGGTAAGAGTAGCCCTGTGTGACTGTCGCCATTATTATCCAGCGCGTTAGCACTCAGCGATACACAGCGGCCCTTCACATTTTGCTTACCGGGGCTATTCCTATCCAGCCGGAACGTCTTCAAAGCACGGAGTATCGAGTTCCAAGGCGATGCGCACACTTACTTGCATCTGCGTTTTACTCTTCGCTACGCCAAACATAGCGGCTCCCAACGGTGTTTATGAAGTGCCCTCTTTTCAGGATATGGACACGGATATGGACGGATGCATCTCCGTGGTTGAATATGATGCCCTTCTTCTGAGAGATTCACAGTCGCATGGCGGCGGCTTATCATCTTATGTGGGACCAGAAGCTCTTCAAATGCAATACGTGTCAAAGGTACACGCGACATTCCTTTCGGAAAACGAATAGAAACTCGAAGAAGACACTCAGCTAACCGAACACTTCTCGCACTTCGTTCAATATCGAATCGTCTGGTGCCCAGGAACTTTGAAAACTTGTATGTGAAAGCGTGCATCACGAATGTGCGGGATGTCAGATCTAAAATGAATATGGATATTCGCTCGTATTTGTGCGCTCTCGCTTTTCAGTTTTAAGGAGGTATCGCCGCATGTGGGCGCTATGAAATCGGGCTCCTGTTTTCTTGAGCAGTAAACGCATTCTTTAATTGTAAATCGAGTGAGGATGAGTAGCCTCGCTCGCACATGACGATTTTTCCCGAGAATGATATTTCTTGCAGCTCGCACATTTCCAACCCTCCAGACTCTTCAAACTTATGAGACTAATCTCCCTGCGATTTCGCAGGCGCCGGAGACGCGCTTCCAGTCACCAGAAGTGCAGACCCGTGTTTCAAAAGTGCAAACGGCAAAAGGTAAGGCATTTGCGCGAGGTGGCCTTAAAGTTCAGAAACTAAGCTGAAAGATTCCCACAAACATTGGCGCAGTTGTAGGATCGCCACCCTCAGAGGCAATATGTTGCAGGAACTATCACGAGTGCCAACGTCACTTCCCTCCGTGGGGTAAAGGAAGTCATGACCTTCAGTCGAAATGCGCGGGAGGCTAGCACCGTTGGCGCGCGCCGGAAGAGCCCCGGCTCCCGGCGTCTTTACGACGGTGAGAGCTTCCAGTGGGCCATACTCACCGTGCTCCCTGGTACAGTATTACCTCACCTTTAAAGAAATGCTACGTTATGGAAACAGCCAGCATTGGGGGTGGGGGGGTCACGATTTTAGCGATTTCGCTGGTTGGACCTAAAAAGATACTCAGAAGGAAGAGGCCAAAAAAAAGCAAATGCCAGCAGGCTGAAGGCTGGAATTTCACAAATCGTTAAATGGGGCTGAAAATAAGGACATTTTAGGCTGGCTTGGCACGACGTACATAGGTGGAAAATAAAGAATTTATCAAAGTAACATCCGTCCTTCATATCATTATGAAGGTCCATCAGCTGCTGGTGGGTTCCTGAATCCAACCTAAATAACACTGTAACTGTTATCATTGAAAAGGTGCCTCGTGTTTTTGTGAGGGCTGCCGAAACACGGATTTTTGCTGGCAGCCAGGCTCAATAGAATATGCAAAAAATGGCTGGCGGACATGTAGATCGGGTTCCTTCTAACGAACCATTTCGGTATGGCGCTGGGGGGGGGGCCGGGCCGGGTTCACGTTTATAACGATGGGGCTGGCTTTATCCGATTTTCTCGTTTCCTTAAGGGTGCGGCATTCCTGTACTATCCTTCTTTCCGAGCTTCGGTATCCCGGACGCCGCACCTGAGGCATAACTTTTAGGTGTCATAACAGCCCCATGCCTCCTACCCACGCCGTTTCCTGTGAGCCTCCTCCAGGTCTTCCCCGTGCCTCCCGTCACCTGCCCCTCCCTTTCGCACCCTTCCCCCAACAGGCGCACTTACACCGAATTGCAGTGAGTGAGTGTTGCCATCCTATTATCGACACGCAATTCTTGGGTCTCCATCCAAACCGTGCAGACGTAGAGGCCTCAGAGGAAAGGGGCCACGCGCGCAACTTGCATTGTTTGATATGCGGCGCGCGGGGGCCGGGGGAATTTTGCCGGCAAAGATGGTGAAGCTGGAGAACTTTTCATAAGCTCGTACGTGGAGGGCAGTGGAAACAACAAGGTGTTGCAGCTGTTTAACCCGTCCTGCGCCGTCGCCGCACTAGACGAGTACACGCTGCTGAAGACCATCAATGGGGGGGAGGTGCCTCTCTACTCTTCGACTGCACACCTTGGTTTATAGACTTTGCAAATGACTCGCAGCACGCAGAGACTCTTCTGCAACGATCTCTCTCTCTTATCTGCAGAGCTGTGAGGTGCTTTCATGCCGCAGGTGGAAACGCTCCAGTTGGCGGGAACCCTCGGCCCCGGGGAGCTGTACAACATGTGTAACGCCAATATGGAGACAGCGTGCGACCTGAAAGTGGGCTTCATCTCACACAACGGGGATGACGGGATGGCACTTACGCGTCACGGCATCGTGATGGACGTGCTGGGTGTACTGGGGGAACAGGTGAGGTGGGATGTGGCCGGTGTTTTGCAGGCCACCAAGGATCACACGCTTGTGCGCAAGGCAACAGTGTCACACGGCACCACCGACTGGGCATCCTCGGCCGGGACCAATCCCCAGGATTCGGAATGGATAGTGGACGCAAAAGACACCTTGGACTTCCTTGTGTGCCATACCGCAACATCGGTGTGCGACACCTCACGCTCCTGTGGGGCCCCACCACCCCCACGACTCCCTCCCAACCCCATGATACCTGCCGAACCTTCGTCCCCGCCCCACCCCTTGTACCCACCGTATCCGCCATTGTACCCGCCGTATCCGCCTGGCGACGCCCAGGTGAACAGCAGCAGTCCACGGGCGGCAGGCGTGCAACTCGCAGAGGCCGTCAGCGCGTACTACGTCGACTCCATCCAGGTGGCCACACCTCCGAGCCTCTAGGATGCGCCCTGAAAAGCCCCCTATTAGCCTTGTGCGCCCCGCCCACACCGTCCAAGGGCCTCTCTTACGATGTCCGCCCATCTGTCCAGGATCTCCCATCTGTTGACGGCCACCCATATGTACACGACCGCACATCTGGCCATGAACCCATATGTACATGACCGCACATCTCTCCCTCTGTCTTTGTCTCTGTCTCTGTCTCTGTCTTTCTCTCTCTCTGACTGATATCGTGGCACTATAGATTGACACTGCAGTCCGCGTTTGCTGAGCGCAGCGTGCCTGATGCTCGAGAACTGTCATGTGTGCCTTCACAGAGTGCATAACGGAGCAGTGCTGCGTGCCACGTTCACCAAGTTCGTTGCAGGGCAATCGGGAGCGATCCCACACGCGAAGCTAAGATTCAGGGCAAGCGTTGCCAAGCTCGTTGTTAGCTGGTTAACAGGTGGAAACAGGGTAGACCAGTTGTGCGGCGTGGAAAACATAGCGGGATTGGGTGTGGCGTGGACGATGCAGCTGTCATCGAGCGCCGCGCTCGAGGAGGCCTTGCCGGTGGTGGAGCGGGCGCTGGCAATCACTGGAGACATAGTGAAGGGCGCCGGGCAGCATGCCATCGATGCTCAGGGCCTCTCTGGCATCCTGATACTCCGGGGGGGCGGCAACGTCACGCTCACCAACGTAGCGCTCGTCAACGGCTCGGCAGCATTCGGGGCCGCGGCATGGGTTGGCGCCGCGACGCGCCTGGCACTCCTCCGGTGCCATGTGGCAAACCACCGAACAGATAACGAGGGCACAATCTACGCAGCCGAGGGCAGTGCCGTGGTGTACCTAGCAGACACTTTCTTCGAAAGCAACTCTGCCGCGAACGGGGGCTCCGTGCTGTATGCAATGCTGAGCAACAGTCGCGTGGAGTTGTCCAATAGCCGGCTGGAGGGCAACGATGGCAGTGCACTGCAGTTCAGTGGCTGTGGCGCAGTGGCAATATCCACGTGTGATTTTTGCCGGAATGAAGCCACAGGCAACGGGGCGGCTGTGGCGTGGTCAGAGTGTGAAACGGGCGGGGCGCTGACTTTGGTGGATTCTTACTTCGGCCTGAATCGTGCAGCCGGCTACGGCGGTGCCTTAAACTTCTTCCAATTCGCCGATGGTGCCATGGACATCGTTCGGAGCGCCTTCATAGGTCCATATGCTCAGCCTATCTCCGTATCTTCTATGTCAGTCACGTTGTAGTGGGTGGAGCAGGGTAAGTAGGGCTGGGCCGCACCTCTAGAGGGTGCCTGGTTATAGGTTCAGCAGCTCTTGTCATGAGCGGCCAGAATTCTGCTGCTGAGTGGTTGGTAGTCTGTGATGACTTGTGATATGTTGACTGCTGAGTGGTCGGTATTTTGTGATGACTTGTGATATGTTGACTGCTGAGTGGTCGGCAATATTTTGTGATGACTTGTGATATGTTGACTGCTGAGTGGTTGGTAGTATTTTGTGATAACTTGTGATATGTTGACTGCTGAGTGGTTGGTAGTATTTTGTGATGACTTGTGATATGTTGACGGCTGAGTGGTTGGTATTTTGTGATGACTTGTGATATGTTGACGGCTGAGTGGTCGGTATTGTTTGTTGACTTGTGATATGTTGACGGCTGAGTGGTCGGTATTGTTTGTTGACTTGTGATATGTTGACTGCTGAATGGTTGATATTTTGTGATGACTTGTGATATGTTGACGGCTGAGTGGTTGGTATTTTGTGATATTTTCGATTTGGAAAGAAATGGAATTCATTTATGTGTCTCCAAGAAGACACAACAGATAACACCTGTCCAGATTGACGGCATGAGATAGGTCGACAGAATCCTCTTATTTTTTCAGGTGAAAGGGGCACTGTTCCCGGGTTATCCCTCACCAGTCCGGTATCTCTTGTTCCACTCGACTCGTTTCTTTTGCTCTTCACATCTCATTGCCAACAGGCATACTGCATAGCATTTCATTAAAGATAGCTTTCTTCTTAAATGCTTGTAAGAGTGTGAGAGAAAATCTCTTTTTGGAAAGTTTTTTCTTGGCTGATTCACACCTTCAAATGCTTTTTCGGCTGATGCACAATTTCTAAGGCAAATTGTTTAGAGTCTTCTGGGTTGGGTGGGTAGGGTAGGCAAAAGAACAGAGCTGCGGATTCCCACGGGCGGAACTCCTAAATACTGTTGAGTGTAAAACCTTTAGATCTAACCCAGCTGCTGATTTGATCTAACGGCTCAGGAAACCCTGATCAATCTACCGGCACAGAAACCTCTAAAATTCTGCAGGCTCCAATTTAACCATTTCTTTTGCACTCTACATCTCATCGCCATGTAATAGAGATCCTAGGCACACTGCCTTGGCAGCCGCTCTGAGTGGTCCAGGCCGCTGCTCTCTCCACCTCGGAGTGGTCCACCTGAAGCACTGCTCCACGTGCTTGCCGGGTACAGCTGCCGGGTCAATGTAGGAGTGGATGGCGGAGGACGGCTGAGACCAGCCGCCCAGGAAGCAGCACTTCTCAAGCGTGGTGCCAACCGCCCTGGCACAGGTACAAGCCCCCTTGCAGGTGCTGTGGCCAGAGAAGTGTCCCCCTTCCGGAGGGACGCACTCCAGCTTCCCCAATGCCATCTTCACCCAGCCATTAGCTTGCGCCAACTGGAGCTTTCCTCGCTCCCACGGCAGCCTCCAGTAGCTGCCCTGCACCTCCGAGCCCGTCACCGGGCGCTGCCCCCAACAGGCATCCCGCACCTGCTGCCAGTGCCGCAGGAGCCGCACAAGCCCCGCCACCCCCGCTGCGGGGATGGTGAGCCTTCTCCTGAGGCCTTCACCGCTCTGGAAACTGCCTGGCCCTTGGCAGGCCCGGGGAGTCCCATGTCCTCGTGGTAGCTGTTGATGGCGGACAGCTAAGGCTGCATGTTGGACGCCTGCACCGTGCCTTTGTCCAGCATGTGGGCAATGTACAGCCGCACCGTGGCCCCCGTTGCCGGAAGCCACTCTCTGCCCTCTGTCTCATAGAAGAACGCCATGAAGGCCCGAGCCTTCGGTCGGTAGTTGCCCACCGTCTTGCCCCCCAATGCTGCCCCCTGCATCTGCACCGCTAGCTCGGTGAGGGTGTTGGAATTCGAGAGTTTCGTTTTCACAAAAGCGAGCGTAAACTTTCATTCTCAAAATATATACCAGTTCGCAGCACGAAATGCCACGAACATTACCAGTTCGCAGCACGAAACGCCACGAACATTAGCGCGCCATCATTACTGATTGGGCGGTCTATCGATATGTGAAAGTTCACTAATTAGAGCTGACGTGTCACTGTCAAGTTCATAACGACTGCAGTGACACGCCTGCGATGGTCCGATGAACTCTCCGGCCCAGTGTCATAAACTGGGCCGCGATCTATCACATACTGAGTGTTATCGATGGTCATCATATGATCCAACGGTCACGATTAGTTCAGCAGATCTACAGATCTAGATCTAAGGGTTTCACAGGGTTTCTTTAGGGTTCCTTCAGGGTTTGAGCACCCTGACTGCCACACAATGTCTAGACAGTCATGCTTTACACCAAACTGATCAGCAGTCACTTGCAGATTCCAATACCCCTTCTAAAGGGTGACTGTCTAGCTATCCTACTGCCAGTTCTTGGGAATGGTGCCCCTTCAGTCAGCAATACCCAGTTCTTGGGATGGTGCCCCTCCAGCTCCAGTTTATGGGGATGGTGCCCCTCCAGCTCCAGTTTATGGGGATGGTGCCCCTTCAATCTTCATTTGATCATCACGGGATAGGTTGTCAAGATATCCACTCGTAGTCCAGGATAAAGCTCAGGATGTCTAGAGAGTCCAAGCTGACAAGCCTCAGGATCATCATCCTTATGCGAGTCGGAGCCCGAGTCCAGATCGGGGATGGAGTCATCAAAGTTGTCACCAAAGTGGTTACCATCATCATCCTCGGTGAACACCTTCATAGAGTCGAAGATGTGCTTGGTGGGGCCACAATCCAGAACAGCGCTCTTGTCTATAGTGGAGCGGAGCGCAACCCGCAGGTCAGGATCCACCACCCCTCCGGCCACCTTAGCATAGCGAGCAGTAGCATCAGTAGGCACCGCCAACACTCTGTCCAGCACTGAATAGTCGTTGGAGAGGGTGAGTCCAGAGGATGGAGGGTCCACCAAGTCAGATTTACCAGAGTTACCCCCAAAGACCAGATGCACCGGAGTCACGGTGTCCTCCAGGCCAGAAATAAATTGTGGTTGGTCGTCAGAGAAGTGGCAACCACACTGTCCTCTACCAGCTCACAGATTGCAAATAGAGCCTCGCCAGTATCCTCCACACCAGGGTGCTGCTCACGACGGTCCTCCACGATTCCAGCACCCGTCTCCATTGCTGCTGCAGAAGTCGCGATGACGTTGTCGTAGTGATCACATACCGCGTCGTTCAGCTTCTGGAACGACGGCAGCTCGTCCCCAGAGAACATAGTGCGAATATGCACATACGCCGGGTTCAAGGAGTTCAGTACCATAGCCACAAACACTGCCTCCAGGCTGGCGACATGAAACATTTCACCACCCGGCAGGAATTTGCTTGTGCACGCATACTCCTCCACTCTGTCAAGAACCTCCCTCGCACTTAGAAAGCCTTGTAGCGGGGGCGCGAACGTCTTGAACCTCTTCGTGTCGTCAAGCAAAGCCTTGACCTGCCGCACAAAGTACGCAGAGCCCGTGCTCGGACGCATTTTAATTAGCTGTCGCCAGGCCGAGACACCGTCCGCTTCAGTAATGTATGACCGAACAACTGCGTTCGCCGTCCTGGTAGTAACGCGCGATAGAAAGTCATGAAACAACTGATTCGCTGCCACCGAGAACCTTTCGTCCTTCTTGATGTCCTCCAACTCGCGCGTGTCCGACAAGAACAGCGACAACGCCGGGTGACGCAGAGACGGTACAATTTTACCCCGGAACTCCAGCCACTTGCTGTCATTTTCGGCCTCCTGACCAGAATAGAGCTGGTCAGTCGGGAACCCCTTCAACATATCTGTCAGAAAAGGTAAAGGTACGTCCACCGTACCACTCGCAACTCGAGATTTAACACTGCAACCAGAAATACTGGATTCTGCGGCCTCAGGACACGCAATAGCATTTCCTGTCCCCGCATTCTGATTCGCAACAGCCAACGGCGGCACTGCTTGTGCCAGGGCTTGAACCATTTTGATAAGCTCATTCAAACGCGCGTCTTGCTGCGCAAATAGCTGTTGCTGCCTCTCATCAATAAGAGTAGTCAGCGCTGCAGAGTCCTCCCCTACTGAGATTCCATCAGGCTTCCTTTCCTCCGAAAGTTCGCCAAAAGTCGATTCCTCACCCAGACCTGGGGGCCTCTCTACAGCTTTGGCCTTGTCTTGTCTCCTACTCATTTTCGAATATTACGCGCAGTGAAATTTTGCGTGATACAAACGTTGGTTAACACTTACAAGTTGTAAGTGGGCCCATAACCTGTTGGAATCAGGTTCCAACCTTGTCAGTTCCAACCTTGCTTCCGCTTCGCAGCTTCCGCACCTCCCGCCGATCCGCTGCGGACCGTGGGGATCGCAAGTACTCCACCGGCACCTTCGTGAACTTGACGAAGATGCGAGGAGAGTCGTTCCATCCGAACGGAAGAGCTCCGCACTGGAACAACTCCCCCCGCACGTCGAACTGCATGTACTCCTGGAAGGCGGGGTCGATCCCCACGATGTGGTAGCCGTCCTGGAGGTCGAAGCTGATGCACCAATCGTCCGGCTTGGCGAGCCAGCGCTGCTTCTTCAGCGTCTCCATCTTGCAGTGGGACTTCACGCAATGCGAGTTCAACCAGCGGAAGTCCATCACTAGACGCCACTTGTTCGTCCCCAGGAACACGCGGGATACGTGTCGTCGCCTCCTCGCTCGCACCCATGCGCCCGTCTTGAGACAGCGCTCGGTCTCTGCGGCCATCCACTCCAGCTGCGGAGGGGTGGCGTCGACCAGTGACACTCCGTGATCCAAAGGCAAAAGCGCCATGTCGACCCAGCATATCTTGGCCCCTCTGGTGATCCACTCCATCTCCTCGGAATTCGCGCCAGCTGCGCGCCATGCCCCCCTTCTGCTCCGCACCCATTCCTGCAGGGTGGGCTCTTTCCGTTGGACGCCCCGAGGGGTGGAAGGCGTCCAACCCCTTCCTGATCGGAAAGTTTGGGCAGGGCTTGGGCGCCTCGCCCAAGCCCTGAACCTTTACCGCCCTTACCGCTGCCGCAGCCGCCTTCACCTTTTCCAGCTCCACCGCCCGTTGCGCCTTTGCCTTTGCCTCCTTGACGGTCACGAAAAGTCGAAACCTTCGCGCTGGCCTTGGCGTGAGTCTGCATCACTGCCTTCGCTTTCGTTGTGAGGAATTCCTTCAACCACTTGGTGAGCACAGACCACAGAGTTGCTCACCAGCCCATCGCTGCCGGTGTACACCTTTTCCTCGATGAACGCGAGCTTCGCCCGCAGCGCCTCAGCTCCTCCGTGAGAAGTCGCATCGCTCGGATTTCATACTCGCTCTGAGCTGCAGCATGGTGTAACGATTGTTGAGGAGGGAACAAACACCTTTGAACGTGTTGTGCGCGGTGTAAACGCGCTCGCTCAACTCCTCCACCATGGGAGGAGCGTCCTCCGCCTGGCACCAGTCCAAGGTCACCTCGGAGTACGCGATCGCATCGTGCATGCATGAAAGCGCAAGAAAGGGCAAGCACCAACTGCTCGTAACGCATTGAAGAATTAGTGCGGTTGCAGAGGGCGTCGTAGGCCTTGTCGTTGTAGAAATCCTACATTTGCGGCATGTCGTTCTCCGGAGTAGCAGGTCGTGTCGCCCACCAGTGGAACGTAAGGAAGCTGTTTTAGTGCCTCCAATTCCGCGTCTCCGCTCTAAGCGTATCCACCAGCTTGGGTAGCGTGCTAGGGTGCTGCCACCGCCTCCGCGACTTCAACTCTCTCTGCGAGAGTCTTCATCTGCTCCATCATGAGCGTAAGCATGGTCCCCTGTTGCTCCAACAAGGCTTCCATCCCGGTCTTCGGCACCAGTTGTCCAGACGTGCCAGAGTTGTCCTCCGACGCGTTCTGCTGACTTCCTTGATGGGCCATCGTCAAGGGTTGTAAAACTGCAAAGGCAACAATCCAATCAGGAATCCGCAGCTCTTTTGCCTTTCCTGTCCACCCAACCCAGAGGACTCTAAAACATATGCCTAGAAGCTGTGTATCAGCATAGAACTATTTGAAGCATCCACAAATAGACATTCACTGGCTGAACACTTAAGTCTGAGCTGGTAGCTTAGACAGCGTCGGCCACACAAATGTTATTTATTAATGGATGCATGGCAGTGCGCTTTCTGGCAATGAGATGTGAAGTGCAAAGGAAATGGTTCTATTTCATGTCCCTATTGCCTACATCTACGAGCTTGGACACATTCAATTGATTATTATTGATTTGTTGGACACTTGTCGGTGATAAATGGTGGTCATCGTGGTCATAAAGGATGCGGTGGTCTTTATGTGCCCGTCGCGTACTGACGACGAGTCACTCTTAATGATGATGAGTCACTCTTAATGGCATTAAGTCACTCTTACTGATGATGAGTCACTCTTAACGGCGACGAGTCACTCTAAATGGCAACACGTCATTCTTGCTGATGATGATGCGTAACTCTTAATGACGACGAGTCACTCTTAATGACGATGCGTCACTCATACTGATGACGAGTCACTTTTAATGGCAACATGTCACTCTCAATGCCGATGCGTCACTCTTAATGACGACGAGTCACTCTTAATGACGATGCATCACTCTTAATGACGACGAGTCACTCTTACTGATGACGAGTCACTCTAAATGGCAACGAGTCGCTCTTAATGACGATGTGTAACTGTTTACGACGACGAGTCACTCTGTATGACAATGCGTCACTTTTAATGGCGACGAGTCACTCTTACTGATGACGAGTCACTCTAAATGGCAACAAGTCCCTCTTAATGACGATGCGTCTCTCTCAATGTCGATGAGTCACTAATACCGATGATGAGTCACTCTAAATGGCAACGAGTCACTCTTAATGACGACGAGTCACTCTTAATGACGATGCGTCACTCTTAATGACGATGCGTCACTCTTACTGATGACGAGATACTCTAAATGGCAACAAGTCACTCTTGATGACGATGCGTAACTCTTAACGACGACGAGTCACTCTTAATGACGATGCGTCACTCTTAATGGCGACGAGTCACTCTTACTGATGATGAGTCACTCTAAATGACAACAAGTCACTCTAAATGGCAACAAGTCACTTGTAATGACGACAACTCATTCTTAATGCCAATGAGATGGGTTGGGGTTCCCCAAGTCACAATGAGGGGTGCAAGGCGCTCTCTCTGTATGTGCCTTTCCACGAATGTGCTCGGTGAGCTATGTTGTGTCTCTGGCACGGTGGAGGATGCGCAGACAACGTGGCAACTGGCGTGGCTTGTGAGGGCACCAGTGACGTGTGCGAGGTGGAGGGCAGCGGTGGTGCGGTCGGAAATGCGGAGTGCTCTGGGGGGCGGATACACGTGGAGGCCTCGCTGCTGCGCAACAACTCCGCGGAGGGGCGCAAAGGGAGCGGCGGTGCGGTGCAGGTGGTGGATGGGCTGAACCAACTGAATTTGGTTGAGAGTGTGCTGATCGCCAACGTGGCGAACCGGAACGGTGGAGGAGTCTACCTCCGTGGGGAGACGGTGATGGAGGTGTGGAACACAACGATTCGCGGATGCACTGCCAGCTTCCGTTACCAAGAGGGCGATGACCCCTCAGGAGGGGGTGCCATCTACATGAACAGCGCTATCCGGCTGAGCATCGTTGGCCATTCTCAGCTGACAGAAAACAGGTGAGGTACCATGGGCAATGCCTTAGGGCGGTGGGGGGTCGTGCAAGAGTGGGCTGCCGGAGGCTGTGCAAGGTTGTGCAAGGGGGCGCTGCCAGAGGGCGATGGGGGGGCTTAGACAAGCAGAACGTCCGAGATTTGGGTTGCCTGATTGTCGGGAGCCGCTAGAGACTTCGAGGGAGAGCGGCCGGAGCCTCTATAGCGCAACACCCAGCTCAATACTGTCAAAGAGCTCCGTCAATTTGGGCCAATGACAGGCTTTGTCCAGCTTGGCTCTAACACAGGAGGGGGATCGAGCTGGATGCCACCTCACTGTCAGGTCAAGCTCGCAACATCATAGGTCGAGGCTCCGTCCTGGATATGTCCATGCGCCTCCATGGGATACAGCTACGTCCAGCATCTGCCGTGGTCCCCGAACGAGACCCCTCCCAAGGTCTATGTGCGGTATGCCAAAGCCAGCTTGTGCGTGTCTCTCAGTTGGATGAGGGATGGCGTCTGCTGCCCGCGCAGGGGGATCCGTGGGGGGGGCGTTTATGTTGATTACACAATCGATGTGGTCACGATAGAGGACACCGTGCTGAGCAACAATGTTGCCGGTCGCAGCAACTTGGATGTGGAGCAAGACCAGATAATTAAGTATGGAGGGGCGGTGTGCTGTCAACGCGGAGCGCTGGTGATTGCCGGCAGCCGGTTTGAGAACAACACGGCCGGCGACTCCGAGCAGCTAAACCAGGGAGGCGCTGTATACCATGCGGATGGGGTTCTGAACATCTCTCAGACGGAGTTTACTGGCAATGCTCTATTTGCGAGTTACAATGGCAGTGCACTCTATGCAGAGAAAGGCTCCAAGACTCTTGATGAGGTCCCCCTGATCCCTCATCCCTTCGGTGCGAACTAAGTGATGGTGGTGTAGGTCATATGTCTGCGCTAGCTGGTCGCACTGTCTGCAGCAGTGTCCATCCTCTATGGTGATATTTGTGCGCGATGCCCTGGGCCCCAAGTTCCTGGGCTGATTACTTATGTGCAGGGCTTTTTGTAGCGTGTTTCATCTTGCGAGGCAGTGTGCTTTGGCGTACCCTCAGGAGTGCTTCTGGTGAGGAGACCGCGGCCACTGAGTCGTGGTGGGCGGCAGGTGTGGGTGACGCGCCACGGAGCATGCAGCACTGACTCGTGTGTGTACTCGGATAGCGAGATGGGTGCCGTTGTGCTGTCCGAGGCGGAGGTAAGCTTCCGGGACTGCGAATTCAGCCAAAATACGCTGGGGGCGATGATGCTGCACTCCACGTCGGGGGCAGTCACCGGAATGTCCTTCCACGATAACTCCGCGCCGGCGACCTCCGGGGGCGTGCTGCTGTCCAGGTCGGCCAACACGACAGTCACACACAGCCGGTTCGAGGGCAACGTGGCGCTTTCTGATGGGGGAGCCGTCTATGCATACGGAAGCAACTTGGCGGTGGAGCACTGCGTATTCCTGCAGAACAACGGAGGCGCCATCGCTATGTCGAACGACCCCAATGATGCAGACGGCTACTATTTCCTCCGCATCGAAGATAGCGTGTTCGAAGGGAACTTGGCATCGGACAGAAACGGTGGGGCGGTGATGGCAGAGCAGAAGTCTGGGGTGTACATTACCATTACAATTGTTCGGACGTACTTCTCCGGGAACTATGCATCTTTCGACGGCGGCGCCTTTTGGCTCAAAGGAACAGTCCCCTCGATAGTGGATTGCAGGTGCGTGCTCCGCCGTTCACAGTGAAGCGCTTCCCACAAGATCACGTGAGGCGGCCGCGGCACATCCGAGCTGTTGCTGCCCCTGGGAAGAGCCTGTGCACTCCGTAGTACCCTTAGGGGGGGAGGTGCTGTTTGCGCCCGGCAGCGGCCTCTTAACGCCACAAGCGCGTTTGCATTTAGCCGTGGGGTCAGGGGATGCGGGCTCATGAACAAGACCGTGGGGGGAGCGCAGGGTGATCAGCAATAGAGCGGAGGTTTACGCGGGAGGTGGCGTGATCAAGAACGTCGGAGATCAAGATGCTTTCCTCGGCGGGTCAAAGCTGTCCAACAATATTGCGATACACGCAGGCGGCATACTCGTGGGCCCGTCGATAACCATCACAGATGGCACGCTGATTGCAAATAACAGCGCCAATGATGCAGGCGGGGTGGCGATGCAAGAGGATACTGTCCTGGTACTGGAGGGGCGCAGCAAGGTAACGGGGAACATGGCGGAGTCTACCGGGGGTGGAGTGAAGTCTGCGCCGCACCGTAACACTGGGTTCTCATCTTCATCCACCATAACGGTGCGCAATGGCACCGAGGTGTCCTTTAACCAGGCGGTCACTGGCGGTGGCATCTACACGAGCTCAAACACCTCGCTGTTGATCCAGGACAGCAGAGTCCGTGCTAACGTGGCATGGGTGAGCGGCGGTGGCGTGCACGTCTCCCCGGGTACGTGGGCTTTGGGTGCAGAGTGGCCCACACGCACCTGTCGTGGCCTCATTACGTCATTTGTTCTGCGCTCCTGCCTGCCGCCATTTCTCAGTTGTGCCCCGCCCCAGGCTACGGCAGGGCCTGTGTATCCCCGGGGCCCGCATTCGATGCCCCACTCCCCCACCCGCGTGACGGATGGTGACGCTGCCGCAGCTGCTCTCGTCAGAGCGCAGGTTCGGTGTGTGGGATCTGCCAGGCGGGCGCATGTTCGCAAGTAGTGGGACCTCCATCTCCAACAACATGGCCGTGGGAGGCTCCGGGGGTGGCTTGTTTGTCGACTCCTCCAGTGTGGAGATGAGCGCTTGCGAGGTGATGGGCAACCTGGTATATGGCGGGGATGGCGGGGGCCTCTTCGGGATTGAGGCCGACGTGGACGTGCTCTGTGGGACCAAGATCAGTAACAACACCGCCTGGCGGTTCGGCGGCGGGGTGTATCTTGCCAACGGGTCGATCGCGCTGCGGGGGGAAAGCCGGCTAGATGGCAACACTGCGGGGGTATTCGGGGGGGGCGCCTACTTCAAGGAGAGCGATGTGCTGATCTCCGAGGGTACAGTGCTGACGGAGAATATTGCGAAATACGAGGGCGCGTCTGTGTCTGCGGAGACGTGTCAGGTGGAGGTGTGGAACGCGTCCCTTCGTGGCAGCAGTACGAGGGGTCTTGGCGGAGGCATGCTGGCAAGCAATGGCAGCGTGCTGACCATGCAGCAGACCAATGTCACCAACTGTAATGCAGATCTCGGGGGAGCACTCGCCATCCTGAACAGCATCGCGCACGTGGAGGCCTGCCGGCTGGAAGACAACCGCGTTACCGAGCAGGTGAGAGGCCGGCGGAGTTCAACAGGCGATGCCTGCCGTGTGTACCACGGCGCGCTACTGGTGGCACAGGCTGAAATGGTGATTGCAGGAATTGACCAATGAGGTATGAGTGCTCCATAACAGAGGTGATGGTGGGGGGGGGAATTTCTTATTTTAAGCATCTCTGCCTGAGAGGGTGATGACGTGGTGACCGCCTAAGGGAGAGGTGACGTGGTGTCCGCCTAAGCGAGTGCTGACGTATTGACTGTCTGAGGGAGTGATGACGTGGTGTCCCGCCTGAGGGAGTGATGACGTGGTGACCCGCCTGAGGGAGTGATGACGTGGTGTCCCGCCAGAGGGAGTGATGACGTGGTGACCGGCCTGAGGGAGTGATGACGTGGTGTCCCGCCTGAGGGAGTGATGACGTGGTGTCCCGCCTGAGGGAGTGATGACGTGGTGTCCGGCCTGAGGGAGTGATGACGTGGCGACCCGCCTGAGGGAGTGATGACGTGGTGTCCCGCCTGAGGGAGTGATGACGTGGTGTCCCGCCTGAGGGAGTGATGACGTGTGTGTCCCACCTGAGGGAGTGATGACGTGGTGTCCCGCCTGAGGGAGGTGACGTGTGTCCCGCCTGAGGGAGGATGACGTGGCGACCCGCCGAGTAGCGACGGGCGACCCGCCTGAGGGAGTGATGACGTCCCGCCTGACGTGGGAGCCTGGGAGTGGTGACGTGGCGTCCCGCCTGAGGGAGTGATGACGGGTGTCCCGCCTGAGGGAGGATGACGTGGTGTCCCGCCTGAGGGAGTGATGACGTGGCGACCGGCCTGAGGGAGTGATGACGTGGTGTCCGCCTGAGGGAGTGGACGTGGCGACCCGCCTGAGGGAGTGATGACGTGGTGTCCCGCCTGAGGGAGTGATGACGTGTGTCCCGCCTGAGGGAGGATGACGTGGTGTCCCGCCTGAGGGAGTGATGACGTGGGTGTCCCGCCTGAGGGAGTGATGACGTGGTGTCCCGCCTGAGGGAGTGATGACGTGGTGTCCCGCCTGAGGGAGTGATGACGTGGTGACCTGCCTGAGGGAGTGATGACGTGGTGTCCCGCCTGAGGGAGTGATGACGTGGTGTCCCGCCTGAGGGAGTGATGACGTGGTGTCCCGCCTGAGGGAGTGATGACGTGGTGTCCCGCCTGAGGGAGTGATGACGTTGTGTCCGCCTGAGTGACAATCGCAGGTCTTCTCTACGTGGCCTGACTGCGGGTGGTGGTGTACTCACCTGCAGGGGGGCGCAGTGTATGTTGAGGACTCCGACGTTGAGCTTCTGGGTGTGATAATTTCCAGGAATGAAGCACAGCTAGATGGGGGCGGCGTTGCGGTGGTGCGCCGCGAAGAGAACGCCAAGCTGGGCAGTGTCTTGCTCATCAACAGTAGGCTGGAGTCAAACCATGCTGGGGCAAGTGGGGGGGGCGCGTGGGTCTCGGAGGGTGCCGAGCTAGTGATAGGCGGTTGTAATGTGTTGGAAAACTCTGGGGTGGACGGCGCTGGCGTCAGCCTCGCCTCTAACCTCTCATGGGTCGTCATTGAGGACACCGAGTTTCGGGGCGGCGTCGCAACCGACCGCGGAGGGGCTGTGTTCTCGATGTCCGCGCAGTCGAACACGTCCCTGCAACTGGGGGATCTGCACTTCGCCCAGAACAGCGCGCTCCGGGGGGGCAACATCTTCTGGATCTATAACTTGGAGCTGCAGCCGGACTGGCTCGCGTGCCACGACTGCACCCTGGCAGCGGAGGAAAACAAGACAGCGCTATTTGCCACCCAGGCAGTGTCCTATACCATTGCACAGGTAAAGTAGAGGCGCTCAGTGGTTACTAGCGTGCTGTGATTGGGGACGCCCTTTGGGCATGCTGTGATTGGGGACGCCTTTGGGCGTGCTGTGATTGGGGGACGCCTCTTGGGCATGCTGTGATTGGGGGACGCCGTGCTGTGATCGAGGACGGGCATGCTGTGATTGGGAACGCCTCTTTGGGCATGCTGTGATTGGGGACGCCTATTTGGGCGTGCTGTGATCGAGGACGCCTCTTTGGGCATGCTGTGATTGGGGACGCCTCTTTTAGCGTGCCGTGATCAGGGGTGCAAGTTGCTTTGTTCAGAATTACATGATTATGAGGAGCTTTGTCCTTCCCAGGACGGCATGGACATCCTTGAGAAGGGCCTGGATATCGCAAGTGGTGAGGCCATGGAGGTCAGCTACTTAGCGCTGGACCTGTATAATGGTGTGGCCACCATGTCGGAGACGGTGGGCGTGGTTGTGTATGCTGATGAGGGCATACTGGGAGGCACCACAAGAATGGTATACAGCCCAAACAACGGCGCATTATTCGAGGAGCTGTTGCTCTCGGGTACTCCTGGGGAGACGTTTCTCCTGCAGTTTTCACCCAGCGACAATGCTTGGAGCAACGTCCAGCTGGAGGTGCGGCTTGTACCTTGCAGGTGTGTACCCGTGAAGCTCTGGCCCCTACAGCGAAACATGGGGGGCAGCCGGAGACGGCACCAGCTGAAGCGGTTGCCAGCTGTATAAGCGGACCCCTCTGCTCTTTCCACCCCCAACTTGGCCTGATCCCGATTCAACTCGCCAGCCCAACACCGTTCTACCCCAGCCTCACCAGAGGTGTCCACTCCCATTCACACCTCCCAGCTTGGTCCGCCTCGACATTCAGCTTCAGATCTACTGTCAGCACCAATGGTATTGTGATATTCCGCCACCCATCGGACACCGATAAATTGCCTCAGAGTGCAGTGGTGGTGGTGGTGGTGGTGGGCCAGTGAGGGAGAGAGGTACAACTCGGACGCTCAGCGCTGCGTTCAGTGCCCTGAAGGAGAAATCAAGTTTGGTCGGTTTCAGACCCGCCTCGCCTTCTCTGCGAACCTGCCGCCACCTCCTCCACCACACTTAATCTTGCACAGCCAACTGCCTGTGCTCATCAAGCCATACCGCCGCACACATGTCAGGATTTTAGCTCTGCGCCATTCTCGATTGTTCGCCTGCGAGGTACCTTGCTGCGCCCGACCGTCGGTGCCCTTGGCAATGGGAGTGCTGCAGATAACAGCACGCGCGAATGCACGGTGTGTGCCGGCACCGGAATCACCTGCCTAGGAGGCAACAGCTACACCTTGGACGATGGCTACTGGATCGCCACGGAGTCAGTGAACAAGTGTGTGGCCGCTGGGGGCAACAGCACAGCTTGCCTGTTCCCGCGGATCTACGCGTGTGTGGATCCGCTCCTGTGCCAGGCAGACTCTCCACGCATCAATAGTGGAGGCAGCCCCACCATCGAGGACAGCCTACTGTGCCGCGCAGGCGCAAACGCGGGAATCGTGCTCTGCGGCGCCTGCAAGGCTGGCCACTACTACCGGGCGCGTGAGAGCGCTTGCAAGCTGTGCCCGGATCAAGGGCCGGCGGTGTGGCTGCAAGTCATCGGCCTCTGTGGCTGCCTCCTGCTCATGGCAATGCTGATGAGAGGTGTGGTGCATAACATGCGGGCGAGCACGGTCACCCAGGAGATGGTCGCCGAGGTCAGTGATTTCGTGTGCGAATCGGACAGGTGCGACAGCAGACGCGAGCCCCACAAGCCTAGGACTTAATGGCTCAAGCCGAGGGTTTGTCTGTGAACAGCTCAGAATTGTTTAACCATTGCGTGGACGACAGGGGCACATGGGTCTGATTTCCAGCCCTCCAGCATCGATGAAGGTGGAATGCATAAAAGCTTTTGACGGACCTTTTTGTGGAAATTCTGCATGAGACAAATTTGTCATGGAGATATCTGAGCGCCGCTTTCTTATCTGCGTACTATAAGCAGGGAGCACTTGGCCGTCGAGGCCCTCAGAAGCTTGCAGTGTAGGAAAATGTACAGACACAGACTCTAGATGAGGTAGCAAATATGAGTGTCTGCAGGGGATTCTGGTATTCTCCCCAGTGAGAATTACAGTGGACACAGACTAATGCTGAGATGAATTTTTCTGTGTTGCAAAGATGCGAGATTCTGCCAAAGTATGAGAATGAAAATGAGAATGTGCTGAGGCACAGTATATCGCAAACAACTAGTAACAGATGTCAAATGCACTGACGACAAAATGGCATTACACTGTACTAGAGTTACCAGTACAGGGATGCTGATGAGTAACATGTGTGACAAAGTGGATAACTCTGTATGTGAGACTTGGAACAATTCATTATTGATATTACAAGAAGATACAACTGTGTATGAAATGATATACAACTTTACAAATGTATATGAGATATAGAAAGAGTTGTATTTGCTACAGTGCATGGTATGGGACCCACGGGACTTCGGAGCTCCGGGTAAGGCCGTGGGTGTGCCTGGGCGCCGTGCAGTGCGCGCATGGAGGCCCCGGCTGTTTTCAGCATCTGGTGCGGCTGGATGCAAGTCGCGGGGCAAACCATGGATATCTACGACGCCGACGTGATTCCTGAGCTTTACCAAGGGTTCCTCCGAGTCACGGAGGTGTTCAACTTCCGGATCCTGGATTTTTTTGGCGTTCCGTGTATGCTGGTGGCGCTCTTGGACGACCCCTCATTGACCGACTCCATGGGGGGCTACCTCCCGAACTTCCTCTTCTTTGCGTTCCTTCCTTTTCTGATTGCCGTGCCAACCACCCTCATGATTTACTGGTATCTCGACGTTCTGTTAGTGGATCCCCTTTCTCTGGACGATGAGGCTCTTGAGGGGGATGCCGACAAAGAGCAAGCCGAAGCGGAAAAGACCGATCAGTCCCCGACCAGCGGGAACATTCCACATCCATCGGCGGCTAGAGGCAGCGATTTGTGCCCAGAATGCAAACTTGTAACAATATCGACTAACGGACTTTTCATTGAGGTGTACGATGAACGCCACGTCGGTCTTGAGGCTGATGATAGTTCCTGCCATACCAACATACCTGAGCGTGCTTCCTTAAAACTCGATGCAACCTCGACACGCATGGCGTCACATGACGGACCCCCACATCGCCAACGGAGAAGCATGCTGGCTCGTAATACATTGCCAGGCCGGCTGAGCTCCCTCATTCCTCCTGAAGTGCGATTGGTGTACTTGCCGCTGTCGGTTTTCCTGCTTGTTCTCCTTCATCCTGTGGTGCGCGAGCCCGACCTGAGTTGATACCCTCCGCCCATCACAAACCCTGGATGAGTGCGCGGATACGGTCTGAATTCCACCACAAGCCCCTTCGAAGTCAGCCACTCCCCCATCTACGGTACCATCCTAGCCATCATATGGTGGTTAATACCACCTTTGAGAACATGTAAAATGCATGTCCCAATAGCGGTGTCGTTTACAATTCCGTCTAGAGTCCAATGATATGATGGTCGAGCTTAATCCTCTTTTACGTCTCAACTTACCTTGTTAACTCTGGCTTACCATCACGCATTGAGCGATTTGCACCAAGCAACAGAGGCATGCGTCTCAACTTACCTTGTTCACCCTTGGTCAAAACCTCCGAAAACGGCGCGAATTTTGAAATGTCAGGGCGGGATGTCAACAGGTGTCGACGTATATGTTTAACATTTTTGCGTGTGACGAGATTCACCGCGACATCACCGAGCCTTCCTTTTGGTTGAGACAAGACTACAGCCTTCAGTGCTTTCGAGGCCACTGGTGGATCTATGCTGCTATCGCCACGTGGGTCATTGTGATATATATTGCCGGTTTGCCAATCTGCATTTTTTATATGGTTTGGAAGCTTTACAACCAAAAGAGAGTGAAGTGCAGGGGGATAATCATGTACTGCCCAGCTTGGAATTTGGAGTGCGATGGTGGTCAGTGGGAGTTCTGCCGCTCGGGCCAAAAGCGGATGCCGGTGGAGCCTCAATTTATTACACCTGGTGAGATGACAGGCGTGCATGATATCTCGAGCAAATTGGACCTTCCAGAGTCAATCAGCATTTTTGGAATTATATACCGTCCGTTCAAGGGCGGTTTGCACTGGTTTGCGTCATTTGACATCGCCCAGAAACTGGCTCAGTCGGCTGTCGTCATTTTGGTCCGCCTTGTAGACAGAAAGTATGACGTATTTTACGCCCTCGTGATCGCCTTCACATCCTTGATGGTGCAAGCGTATTATACACCATATGTTCGATATGAGGACAACATGCTGCGGCTCATGGTGCTTTACAATCAGTGCCTTGTCATAACCTCTTTCATTGCGCAGGAGTACATGCTCGATGACAATGTTGAGCGCTCAGTCGTTGGGGCCATCTTGCTGGTGATCCAGGTCCTGCTATCCACCTTAATCCTCGTAGAATTGTTCAGAACTGTGTTGTATTCATCCGTCAAACGAGGCATTAGCTCAGCGTCCTCAAGCGCTCACAAGTGCATACATTGGATCACAAGAAAATGGAAGATGTAAATCTACTTCAGCATCTCCTTTTTATTGGGCGATGCCTGCATTCACCACAAGGAAGATCTGAATAGTTGCACGATCACCCCGCGCTGAGTAATTAATCGCAGACGGCATGCCCATCGCTCGTGAATTCTTCAGCCGCTCACTCCCTAAATTCGGGACTAGCGAGAAAGGGCATTTAGTAAGAAGTACCGAAAACGAAATAGAAATACAGATAAACATGTAAATTGTGGGAAATGAAATTGTATGGTGGTGCTTGAAATAAGTTATGTCAAATTGGGTTGGAATATTGGTGTGTGCTGAACCCGCCTCGAAGGTGGAGGATTTATGCGACAAATGCTGGCCATCGCAGCAACGCTATTTCTCAGGAAACTCGGACAAAGGTCGAACCTCGCGCATTAGTGATGACCAGGTTGAGTTTCGAGTGACTATTATGCAGTGGAGAACACATGCTTAGAGTGTTCAAATAAAGTCCGCAAAACTAAAAGTTCACCAAAGCAGGGAGCCGAGGAGTCGCAACTTCAGTGATTCACCTTTGTTAACAGTAGTGATTATTTTGACACAAGAAGTTTATTTTTCGAAATTGAAAAATAGTTATTCCGACTACTGAAGTCAAATTCGGCATCTACCCGCTCACGTCTTCGCGTGCGAGAGATAGGCCGCGGTTTGGAAGAAGCTGCGGTTCGTGTAGGCTATACTGTCTTTGACCGTTCACACTAGAACAAGGTATTTGCTTAAGTTTTTCTTAAGTCCCCGAAACTTATATCGGAGGTCATAAATTATACGCGTCTGTCATCAGCTCGCCTCCAGAATGCACCATCGCAGACGGTCCTGTCTCCTGGGTGACGAAAACTTAAGGGAATGCGCTTAATGGTTTTCGAATACCTTCTTCTACTCCACGTGACATGTAATAGCGAGCTCTGGAGGGTCTGCCATGACCGGGTGGAATTATATCCCAGGCATTTTATCGATATAAAAAGCCAATCGAGACAGTGATGAACTGTCAGGTGGATACGTTCTGAAGAGGCCGAGGGATTGACCAATAATAAGTGCGTATATTACTACGTATGATACGCACGCGGGCGGGGGAGATATATATGGCCGAACGTTGCAAGGTATCCTAGCACTATTTAATTCTTATCGAAAGTCTCGGTAGACGGTCGGTGCCCCGGTGGCGCTGCGAAAGCTCCTACGTGACTCGCAAGATGCTTGCCGAGGTGCTTCTTCTTGGTGTCGGTGTACTTTTTGGGTTGGAAATAGCGATATTGCAGCTGCTGAGTTGACGGAGTGCGCGCCTCCACCTTCACCAAGTACAACGGACCCGACCATTCGCATTGCCTCAGTTGTACGCGGAAAGCAAACTTGTCGTTTTCACGTTCCACCGCGAGAGCCACTGCAAAGCTGCCGACTGTCATATGGTCGTAGGTGAACTCCCACTGGGCGTTGTCCACGTACTGCTCTGCTTGCTTTTGGGCTCGACCTTGATGTTTCCGTTTACCGTTGTAAATTTCTATCGGCGCTCGATAAATTCGGCGTTGGATGCGCACCGGTATAGCGGGGACGGCGGCAGCACCGGCAGCTTCTATCGCCAAAGCGGGCGCCTCTATCAGTCGAACCAAGGTGGCATTGCGCTCGATGCCGATTTTCTCAGGATGCTGGAAGGGTATCGCGGGGGTAGCACTTCATTTTTGTCGCATGATCTATTATTTTTGTCGCACCATGCGACACAGCAATTATATTCTGGAGCGACAAAAGTGAGTACGGGACTCATTATTGTCGCAGTGCGACAATAATGAGTAGGGGGCTCATTATTGTCGCAGCGACAAAAAGAAGACTGATATTTACGGACAGATAATTTCCGGAAACTTACGGCAGATTCGGGTGTGAGGAAATTATACCCAAGTTTACGGAACAATGCACACAGGCTGGCAATAATTAATTTTAAGAAACAGGTGATCACTATTGGGCAAGTCTGGAAGGACAGACGCGGACCACAAGCACAGATTTTCAGGAATCACACGTTATGAATCAGACGCGGGACCACATAATGCAAAATACAGTAATGATATAAAAGTTACTGCTATTAATTATGCACGGCGGTGCAAAAGTATCAGCTAAGGAAAGAGGTTCCAGCTATGGTCCTATCAAAGCTATCGAGCTTGCACTGGCAGGTGTTGCTCTCACTTTGCAGCTTCTGCTGCTATTTTCTGTCGCATAGTCCTCGGACGGTTGGCGGGGAAGGCATCCTCGTTCAAGGTAAAGATGTCAAGCCCTTCCCGAAGGTGATACCCAGCCAAGATGTGCGGGCAGCACTTGCAGTGCCAGAACCACTTGCAAGAGCAAGCATCCCCATCCAGTGGGCAAGAAGGATCGTCCACGTTGAAAGTGAGCTCGACGATGTCATCGGAGTACTTACGGATGATGTCGAGGCTTCGGAAGAAGTTGCGGGGATTTTCCCCGCGAACCAGTTGACGAAACTTGGTCACACGTAGGTCAGTGAGCGGTTTGCCGGACGGGGTCTTATTCATGTAGATGAAGTCGATGCCATGGATGCGGGTGGGGTACAAATAGAAGTTGGAACTGTCAGCATCAGGGCAAACTAGCTCGCATGCCATAATCAGGAAGGGGATGGGATAGTTCCCGGTAAGGCCGTGAGAGAAGGTCTCCTTGTTCTTGAAGGCACGGGAATTCAGTAACGCCGGAACCGATTGTGTGAGAGTTTGGTAGTGGGTGGCATTTATAGGAACTAGTCGGCGGTCCTCACGATGCCCGCGTTCATCGGATTGCATGTCGGGCTTAATCCCGGGAATGGTGCTAGCTCCCCGAAAGAACATGATGTGCTCCCCGTGCGTAAAGTTGCGTACGGACAATATGAACGCAGTGAGGCCTAGCAGGTCCCACTCCCGTTTAGCAACGTCGGCGATAACCTTACGCATCTCGAGAGTGAGAGCACCCTCAAAAATCAGTCGATCGTCAATGATCTGATCCCGTAAGTCCTCGGGGACATGCCTGCGAGCAGAAATCAATCACCTTAGTGACAGAAATTGCAATAACTAGCAGCCATGTAGCACTGACAGGAACATATAGTACACAACAAACAATAAAACTTACACAAATTCGACATGCTATATCAAACAAATACTAACAGAAGCTATCAAAAGTGTGTAACCAACAGGACTTACCACCGGTCTCGACGCACCCCATTCCGGAGCTAACGCCGGCCGTCCATGGCGGGGATGGAACACAGGGGCGCGGTCCCACGGCCGGACCGGCGGAGTTGCGCCCCATTAGAGTGTGTTCGCCCGGGCTTAATATCCATGGTTACACACACAACACGGCAGATAGGCAACATATTAACAGGAGCATGAGAGCGGGAACTTACTCATGGACTTTTTCGATGTATTTTCGTCGAACGTGTTCGACATCTTTCAGGGACACCAGGCACTCAAGACTGCCAGGATTGTCGATATTGTTGGCGGCGGCAGTCAGAGACCGCATGTTGTCGCCACACACGATGGAGATCGGTAGGTCGATGGCAAAGGCGATCTTTGCATACTTAATGAGAGCTCGAAGGCCAACCTCGTAGGAAAAAGTAGATTCGCTCTTGGCGATGACGTACATGTAAAGATAGAAAGACTGCCGCGGGCAGTTGCGGGTGTCGTCCATCGTTTTCCACAAGTGAGGCTTCTCGAAAGTGACACCGTCGGTGCCCATATCAATAAGTACGTAGTCGGACTGAGTCTTTCCAAATGAAGCATCGGCTTTGACGGTGAAAACGTCATGAGGAGCATGGCTGGCGTATTCTCGTCGAATATTTTCTCCCAAAACCAGATTGGTCATGGCGATTGCGGGTCCAAACTGATCACTCCTGACAGAACGTGCAAACGAACAAAGGGAAGTCAGTAACATAATAAAGGAGTCAGGCTAACGTAAACAGGCTGACAAGTAGGCAGTGCATTCACTAAAATGTGTACAGCGGATAAACCTCCGGAGCCATGGGGTACAAGCCCATGGTCGTAAGGCGCGGAAAAGTCGCCTTCGAACCGATCAACGGAACTGAACGAAGGTTGAATGACTGGTCCTTACTTTTTAATCCGCGTGTACACACAAAGTGGCAGAAGGGGGGAAACCGTCACCTTTCATAGGAGACGATGAACGAGGCGTGACGCTCTTGGTGAGATGCCCATTGGGAGAAGGAATCAAAGTTGTCGGGCATGGAATGCCTGCTAACATATTCAGTGAGCTGGGCAACGGTGTCAATGGCTTGGCTATCGGCGGCTTTCAATCGGGTAACGTAGTTTTGTACTTGCTTGAGAGTCGGCAGCTCAGCCTTCATGTCGTCAGTCCCATCCCAGAACTTTTTCACGACAGCATCGAGGACGAGGGCGGGCTTTCCACGGTGGAGGGCAGCAATATCGTCCAAGGTAGTTCGAAAACGTGCAGGGATGCCAATCTCTGGCACGCTGGAAAGGGTATTGGCGTGGGGGTAACCGTTTTGGAAAACATCCCATAAACCGGTATGGGGGTCCAAGGCATATTTCTCGGCATACGGGCATGCAAGGCCGTCGGCGGTGGCGTGGGTGTTGCAGCCGTACGTGCGAGAATACTTGGACTGGGTGATACGCCTCAACCGGATCCCGGATTCCTCCCCTTGCTTCCGATGTTCTTGGAAGGAAGACAAAGGGACCCGCCCGGCCAAACGGATCCACGGTGAGCGGTGAGATGGAGCCTGCAAAACACGATCAAACTGTCAGCATCAAAGAAAAAGTAACACGGAAACATGCACAGCAAGTCCGGTCAGTCCTGGCGAAAGGCATGACAGGAACAATTTGGCAGGGCAAGAACAATTTGGCAGCACAGGGAAAACGCATTACCTGGTTCGTGGAAGCCGGAGCGGGAGGGGCTGGCAGGACAGTCTCCATGCCCGTGCTTTTCGCCTTCTTAGGCACCGGGCTTTTCGAAGGCGAGTGGACGGGCTGACTGGCAAGCATAGGGCTGGGCGGAGGCGAGTCCGCAGACAGGTTGCTCGCCGCAGACAGCACCGGTCTGCGGGCGGGCGAAACATTTTGCTCAGAGGAAGGTTGGAAAGGTTGCCGGACGCGAGAGTCATCTCCAGTCTGCACCCCCACATGAACGAACCCAGTGAGAGTGGAGGGCGTGGTAGGAAAGCGGGAGACACAGAAAGGTAACCTGCAGGTTTTCGTGTGACCATTCCTCGGAAATGTCAAAAGCTTGAACCGCTGGAACGAAAGATTTGGCGGTGCCACAATACAACTGCACAGCGCGTAAAACGCGCTCGTGCATTGGCCGTTCGTTCTCAGTGTTCATTGCAGGGTGCGAGAGAAATTATCTGAAAGAAAATTAGTCCACGAAGGATGTGGAAGTCGCAGGATCGCACTGGTCAAGGAATTAAAGGAGCGGGCACGCAGGTCACCTTAAAAGCAGAATCCGCTGCGAAAAATATCTAGAGGATTGTCGGCTCCTCTAGAACACGTCCCATATCCAGCGCTGCGCTGGAAGATGCCAGCGCAGAACATGCGGACAGTCTGGCGGGCGGGAAAAATATCCAGGGAGGAGGGACGGAGCTGGCGGGAAGGTGGTCATGGGGAATGCGAAAAATATCCTTGGCGGGCGTAAAAGGCCGCTGACGACGGGGCGGAAGAAGTGTTTTTTTAAAAAGTACGTGCTGTCTGCCAGGTGTGTGGAGACAGTCGCGGCGGCTTGAACACTGAAGAGTTCTTCAAGATGCGACGTTCAAAAATACGTTTGACGTGATCCGCATGTTCGTTGCCATCGATGACCCCGCTCATGTGGGATGCCGATTGGTTGTCATGATCCGGGGCTCGGGTGGGATGTGCGATTATGCGATGGAGGTCACATGTCTGGTACCATGTCTGGATGCAGATAGCGGACGGAGATAGCGAAAATTCAGAATGAAAGTTGATGACAGTGTTTCGGGTCAACTGTGACACTGTAATGTTCGTCGCACACCCATGCCATGTCAGCATGTCTGCCAGGTGACTTTTTTTTGTCGTGTCGCAAACCCATGCCATGTCAGCATGTTGCGAAAGTCTGGAACCTGTCGCATCGCATTTGTCGCGAGGGAGCCACACTTAAGGGCTTTTTGTGGTGCAGTTTTTTAATTTACCAATATATAAATCGAAACTGATCGCGTCGCTGATTGGCTTATCCATCGTCTGCAAACCATCTCGTTTTTGTCGTGTGATCCCTTTCCCTTGTCGTCCCATATTCATGGTGCCTATCTCAGGCGCTCGCACTTCTTATTGGCGGTTATGGGCGATCAGTCCAAAACATCTCATGTAAAACACCCTGAAATCTGTAGCACGTGCGCCTTCTATAATTATACAAAAAAAACGTGCTCCTTGTACGTGCACAGTCAGCTTATGGTATTTCGCGTGTGACCCATATTCATGGAGTTTATCTAATCTCATGGCTCCTCTGATTGGCGATCAGTCGGAAATCTCTTTTATACGCCATCTGAAATCTGTCGCGCTGATAACTTCTGCATGAATATCCATAATTCGATACTACGCCCAGGAATATTCTATGCGTCTCTGATTGGCGGCAATGCTCCACCGATTTGTATAACTCTCCTGCTTGCCATCTTAAGGTGACCGGTGTGGACTGCAATATAATTATATATGGGCGGTTACTCCCGATCTGACAGGGAAATCACACTGTTTCCGTAAAAAAGGGCCCCAAAGGTGGACAGTTCTGGTAGTATCGTGTGCGTCGATGTCACTTTTTCCAGGAAAACCTGTTTCGCTCCTATAAGGGAAACGCAGGGCCTTGCAGCTTTTTTTTGAAAAAGCTGCGAACCGTCGGTGTATAATGTTGAGTATAATCGGATCTGTTTGCGACACGACAAAAAAAATACACCTCGCGACACAAAAAAGGCGCTTCCTATCGCGGGCGCTTGACATTCTCCACCAGCAGTTAGGCGTTCATTAGCTAATGAACGCTTTCCTCCTCGAAACGCGCGCCTTGAGCCTGAACCCTGGGGGAAGGCGTTCATTAGCTAATGAACGCTTTCCTCCTCGAAACGCGCGCCTTGAGCCTCGAACCCTGGGGGAAGGCGTTCATTAGCTAATGAACGCTTTCCTCCTCGAACCGCGCGCCTTGTATAGCCTGAACCCTGGGGGAATGCGTTCATTAGCTAATGAACGCTTTCCTCCTCGAACCGCGCGCCTTGATCCTGAACCCTGGGGGAAGGCGTTCATTAGCTAATGAACGCTTTCCTCCTCGAACTGCGCGCCTTGAGCCTGAACCCTGGGGGAAGGCGTTCATTGGCTAATGAACAGTTTCGTCTCGTCCCAGGTTGCCAGGAGAACGGATGTGCAGCTTGTTGCCGAACGCGCTCTTCAAGCAGCTTGTGGCTCCAGAGCGTTTACTGCAGCAGGCCCTAATGCGGATATGTCTCAAGTGGCCACCCCATCTCAGGCAAGGAAGGCAGCCGAGGAGGCCGCACATGGATGGCACGCTAAGCTAAAAGTGGAGCATGCAAAAAAGTTAGAGCTCGAAGAGAAAGCTGAGCTGTGCAAGAAAATCGAGATGGAGCACCGGTGGCCGAATCCGATGTCGACCGACGAGGCGGCGGAGCAAGGGAGTGTGTTCCGTCTCCCCATCAAGTGCCTGTACCACGCGAAGGGGTACGAGGCCTGCCGGGATCAAGAGAGGGGCTGGGTGAACGAGATCAAGTCCGGCAGGATCAATGCGGGTCTCGTGGCGGTGGACGGTGTCAAATCCCGTGCCGAATTCTGCCTGAAAGCGGCACTGAAGGGAGAATACAGGTGCAAGGCTTTTGGGCACCAGCACTGTTATCAAGCCACCGACGAGTGTTGCGAGGAGGACCCGTTGGAGATAGCCTTCTAGTACTTCGAGAGCAAGATCTACATCGGTCTCACGCCTAACATGATTCGGTTCTTAGGCGAGATGCAGAACACGATCGATCAGATGCAGAAAGGGCGAAGCAACACCGAATTTATGCAAGGGCTCCTTTCGACCCTTTTCGAAATAAAGCATGGGGTCTTGTACACCATCTACCGAGAAGCGTTGATCTCCGAGTTCGAAGCCAGCGCCCCCTAGGACGCCGGCAAGATTGCGGGTGGCACTCCTGAACCTGGGCAGTACAAGGCCGGAGGGCTGGTGGAAACAATGGCGAGATTCGAATCTGCTCATGGACTTTCACTCCCGGATCCTGAGAAATATCCCAAGGGATTCCAGTACATCGAAGAGGCGGCGGGGGAGCAGGGAGAGGGAGCGCAGACTACGACGGTGCTGGACGATGACATCGACGCTCACCTCGATCAGGTCAAAAGTTGGTACCCCGCAATCTCTCACTTGAACCAGTCGATGGAGACGCATGTGAAGCAAACAGCGATGTCCAAGCATTCCGTGCTCGGCAGCACGCAAATCAACGGATACGTCATGCACTGGACCGTTGCCAATTTCCGGCCGCAGACGTGGGACCTCTGCGTTAAAGGCATTAACGCTTACATAAGGTTTGACCTGAAGGGCATGGAAAACCCTTTGGCTTCGAAGACCAAAAAGCGCAAGGCCACATCGCCCCAGAGCGGACCCGCCAAGAAAGCTGGCAAAAAGGCCACCTCCAACCGACAGGTAAATTGTTTTTTGCTTATGCTTAAAAAAGTGTTTTCCCTTCCAAAGCATTGTTTTCTATATTTTTAAGACATGCTAAAAATGGTTTTTTTTCCCGACTTACAGGTGGAAGACGACGTGGAACGAGGAGGCGGGGGCGGAGCGGGGGGCTCGTCTAGAGGGGCGGGCATTTTGGTGGAAGAAGCTCAGTTCCTCCACAATGCCAAAAACATGGGTATGACGTTCTGGATTAACTTGGGCGGCTTGGCGGGGGATGCGGAGTTTGACAAGGTGGACACGTATCTATGGCGGTGAGCCACTGATGCCCCCGCCGCCACAGGAGATGCTCTTAGCGACAATTCAGCGCGTTGACGAGTTACTGTCGCACAGAACCACAGCGCAGCAGGACGTAAATCCGGGGCCAGTCCAAGGCGGCAACACAACGCCGGAGCTTGCAGCGGAGGCGCAACAAAGCGTACATGCGATGGCGGCCCAGCGCGGTGATGAGACACCGAGGTCACCCACGTTGAGTAGAAGTGTACCCCAAGCAGTGGCCCAAGATACCACTCCGCAGGGCGCACCACAGTCGCAAGAACGGCCCCCCGCGGATGCGCGGTCGTCCTCGCCGCGATCGCCACCCGCTTACCCACCTACGTCGCCTTACTCGCATCTCTCCCCGTCCCCCGTCGGAAGACAACCGGACCTTAGGGCCCCGCTCGCCTGACGCTGGATCCGTCGGAGGCCAACAGGTGACCACTGGACCGACCGACCACCAAGTGGCTAACTACGCCCGCCGCATACAGCAGGTCACGGGGTGGGCAGAGCCGCGCGGTGGATTTACTGGGTGGGGAAACCGGACACTGAGAGAACTGATGGCTGATGGCGAATCACCGCCGGATGAGCCTACGACGCGTTGGGGGAGGTCATCGACCGCGGCTCGACGCGGGGACGAGATCCCGCCGCGCCTCACACTCATACCACCCCGATCACCTTCGCTTAGCGACGATCCTTCCTCACCACTCCATTCGCCTGACATCCCGACTAGCCTAACCTCCTGGCCTTTACGCTGGGGGAGTCCAGCTAGATCCCCGCCAAGATCTCCCTCGGATCCCCTGGCTCGGCTCATCTCGGGTATTCCGGGCACTACAACGCTGAACTCAGCAATGGTAGTACTTGATGCTTGCGCCCTCTTCGATAACGAGGGCCGCAGAGTTGAAGGGAGATACTTCAACCCCGACCATCCCATCAACCGCCAGCTCAGACCCCCATCAGGAGATCGCCCTACGCCGGAGCAGTATGCGATTTATGATAACTAGCACACGTGGAACTTCAACAACGAGAATACTGGTTGGAGCGACGAGGAGGGACTCTCAGACGCTGCATGGGAGGGTGACTATCGGGGCCCTCACTCCCCTCAGGTCAACCGCTTCAAATATCCGAACCTACAAATGGCGAGGACTTATGGCGGGAACTGGAGATTGTGGAGACTCGATATCAGGCAAACCGTGAGGAGACGGAACACCTGCAAAAGATAATTGAACGCACATCCATGGAACTGGGCGGGATGCGGGCTGCCCTGGGCATCATTTTTGACACTCTGATGCGACTGGCGCAAGGCCTGTTACCCCTGCTGCGGTCCGACCTAGATGTGCTCTACTGCTTCAGCGTAGACGGCGACTATGAGCTCTGTTTGCGACCTGACCTGGGAGAGGAAGACCTCCTCTCTGCACATCGTATCTTCGATGAGTTCAGGCAAGCAAGCCAGGCAAAGAGCGAAGCCTTACGCAAAGAAGATGACTTCTGATGGGAACATGTGTCGCGGCAGCAAGACGAACAATACCTCCTCCGTCAAGAAGAACGAAGGACCATCAGACGAGAAGGGGAACTGTTCTCGCTGTGGGCCGCGTTTGAACCCACCTTACAGAGGGGATTGGGGATGGGACAACCACCGCCAACGACCGTGGCCGGGGAATTATCCCCACAGGGTCCCCGGCAGGCTCACTCGCTGGACAAGCACCAGGACAAGCGAACAGGATCCAGATTCACCAACCTCACCACCGCGCAGCCCCGAAGACAAGATCTCATCGGCTTCTTACCAAGCGTTTGCGCGCCTGTTCCTCTACAACCGGTACTCCTATCTGCGGGAGACCACCCTGCATCCAAGCATGATACCGGAGGAGCATTGGCCAGCAGGGAAGTACACACCGGAATTGGTGGCGCGAATCCAGTTTGGAGCTGACCCAGGCTTTGACAACACGTGGCGACACCGCTACAACCGGTACCCACCTGGTTTTGAAAACGTGTTCGTTCATATGCCACAACAGGAGCAGCCACAAGCAGCCACTCCTCACTTCCCGGTAGAGCTCACGGGGGAGGGACTCGACCGCAACCAAATGATGGCAGCAGTGCGCGACGACGCGTTCCAAAGAAAACGGGCGGGTGACCACAATTGGGATATTATGCTTCCAAATGCGTCACGCGCTGCCGACGGGGATGCAGTAGAGTGGGATTGGATGATGGAAGAGGCCATGGCAGAAACCTTTCAAGTAGCACAAGGAGAAGCGGAGGAGGGATTGAACTTGAAGGACGAGACTATGACTAATAATGTCTCCCAGCAGGCGGTCGAAAAGGAGGAAGAGGGGGAGTGGTCGGAAAGCCATCAATGCCGGTTCTTTTTAGATATGTCTGCGGCGGCTTATTCGATGGCACAGGAGTGCTCGGACCGCTCCGTCAAAGCCCAGTCGGACGACCCACCTGTCGCGAAAACTGCTGCTCCTGATGGATCAGTGGGGGGATCAGCCAACTCCCCTCACCATGTGGGAAATCAGTGACTGGCATGACCAGTCCCAGACCCTGCCCCAAAGGGTGTGAGGGCGCACTGAGTAAAGAACCCTTTTCAAAAGCGGTTATGCTTAGAAGTCGACCCCTGCCCCGCGAGGAAGTGAGGTCAAGCCAGAGCGAGACCACCCCCCTTAATGGGTGGGAAGCTCAGAATCTCAACCCTGCCCCATGGGGGAAGTGAGGTTGACTCAACAGTCCCTCCCTCAGTTAGAGAAGCCTATATCGATCCGAATCCCCGTCGCCAATGGCGACTTACAGCAGCAACGACATTATTGTCAGATCCCAGCAACCGCTACGAACAGGGGGAGCAGACACCACACACAAAGTGGCTGTACAAATTTTCGTCGCGGCCGCTGGATAATGCCGCACGGTCCAGCATCTCACCACCAGTGTGGTCACCACCGATAGCGCTTTGGACGACTGCATCCCGTGATAGGGCTGTAAAACCACGCGCCGCGTGGAGTAGGAGTGACATCGTGGACCCATCGACAACGTCGCCACCACGTGCGTTGTGCCCACGGAGAGCACCATCACTGTGGTAGTCACCGAGAGCGCCATCACTGTGCTCACTGCTGAGAGCGCCGTCACTATGGTCACTGCCGAGAGCGCCGTTACTGCGGTCATCATCGAGTGCGACGTCACTGTGCTCACCGCTGAAAGCGACGGCGAGAGCGACGCCGCTGTGACCATCACCGACAGCGTCGCCACCACGTGCGTTGTGCCCATGTAGAGCGCCACCACTGTGGTAGCCACCGAGTGCGACGTCACTGTGCTCACCGCTGAGAGCGACGGCGAGAGCGACGCCGCTGTGACCATCACCGACAGCGTCGCCACCACGTGCGTTGTGCCCACGGAGAGCGCCACCACTGTGGTAGTCACCGAGAGCGCCGTCACTGTGGTGAGCGACGGCGAGAGCGACGCCGCTGTGACCATCACCGACAGCGCGTCGCCACCACGTGCGTTGTGCCCACGGAGAACGCCACCACTGTGGTAGTCACCGAGGGCGCCGCCACTGTGGTCACTGCCGAGAGCACCGTTAGGTTACTGCAGTCATCATCGAGTGCGACGTCACTGTGCTCACCGCTGAGAGCGACGGCGAGAGCGTCGCCGCTGTGACCATCACCGACAGCGTCGCCACCACGTGTGTTGTGCCCACGGAGAGCGCCACCATTGTGGTAGTCACCGAGAGCGCCGCTACTGCGGTCATCATCGAGTGCGACGCCACCGTGCCCGCCGCTGAGAGCGACGGCGAGAGCGACGCCGCTGTGACCACTATCGAGAGAAATGTCACTGTGGTCACTACTTAGAGTGCTGACACCGTGGTTGAAAGAGGAACCAGCAGAATACCTTAGAACTGGAATCTTAGCTAGGTGCCTTAGAATGGAGTGATTTCAGGAGATGGATCACTCCTAAGGGGGGGAGAGTTGTGCCAGGAGGCACTGCGTGACTGACGGAGTTGAGTTATCGTGAGAGAATCGTGGGATTACACGGCGACAGTGAAGTTGGGCTTGCGAATACGAGAAGAATGAGTACCACTTGTCCGGAGTATGACAGTATGACAGTACGACAGTATGATAGTACAGTAGTATGACAGTGCTGTATAACAGTCACGGTGACACTTGGTCAGATCATTGGACTACGGTCGAATTCAGGTTCAGATTGAAGAGACGATGAAAATGAGTATCAGATGTCTAGGGGTTAACGATGTGATCCGATGACGGCATGACAGTGTGACAGTATGGCAGTATGACAGTATGGCAGAACTGTATAACCGTCGTCGAGATAGTTCGTTGACGAGACATCAGGATCGAAGATGTAGCATCAAATCAGAAATGGAATGAATCGAAATATGATCGGGTCGGAACCGAACGGTGCATCGGGACACGACATCGGGTAGTTGGGACGATGGACCAAGTTGCCTGAGTTGCACTAAGTAGAGCACTTGAGAAGTGTACGGTCTTCAGAACTCAGATCGTAACGAACGTTAACACCTAATTAATCTGGCCCTGTCCCAGTGATATAATACAAAAAGAATATTGTACCTTTACATGTTCACACAAAAATAACTTCTGAGTACATTAGTCTAGTGCCCCGGCACAGGAACTCACGGGAAGCCCTTCGCTGTTTGGCATGTTTGGGTTTGGGTTTCAAACCCAAAAGGCATCATGCCAGCACGCGGCCGTCTTTAATATACTCAACGGCTTGCCATATGCTCTTGAGGATGCACTGGTATTGCTATGAACAATATCACTGCCAAGTTTCGTGAGAAGATTCTCACGAAAACCCCTATTATGCAAAGCCGCAAGTGGTTGAAACCATCTCACACCGCACCAACTTAGCTCGCTCGCAGTCGCGACTGAATGCTAAGCTGATGAGGTTGCGGATGGGGCCAATCGATAACTTAAACGAAAGATATTCACCTAATGAATACACACGCTTTAGAATCGAATGGTGGAAAAAATTATGCTTCATGCTACATGCAATAAATTGTTTAGAAGAAGGGGGTGTGCCAGACGCAAAATATTGCACACGCTGAACCGCTTGCGCTTGTACCTCCGCGGTACCTAGTGATAGTTCATAGTACAAACGATAGATGGCATGTGACATATAATCTATTCCCCCAAAATGGTCATAATTTATATTCCCCATTCAGCACTTTTCTATTCCTGAATGATTATGCTACCCCCTGCAACGCCGCTGCGAAAGCGGCTGCCCCTTCATCTGCCGCCACCTGAAAAATGTGGCAGAGGGCCAGAGTATGCATGACCTCCGGCGCATCCTCGTCATCCACCGGCTTGCAAAATCCTGCCGAGTCGCCGCCTGTCCCCTTACCGCCGTAGGGGCAATTCATGTACTTGTGGTAGTTTTTGCCAACTCCCTCTTTGCCGCACCGCGGTGGCAAGCGGAGGGAGTGCACGCATCTCCTGCCTGTCAAAACCAACCTGTGGCGTACCCATAGATCCTGCACGATAGCCGTCCAGGCCCTTGCCACGCTGTTTTTAGGGGGCGCGGCCGAAACACCACCATACCGCTAATACGTGATGGCGGATTCAATCGTCTTCTCGAGCCTCGTGCGTGATGAGCATCCCAAGCACCTACATAATTTTGCCGTCGTTGCCGGAGTACGTAGGCGGCCGCCGGTGCCCCGCGACCCCGATCGCCACTCCCAGGTCCGCCTGTTGTTGCTCCCATGAAACATAAATGTGCGCGTCACGTCAGAGTGGTAAGCACGCGCATTAAGGGGACCCCGCGTAGATCATCAGGCATGGGGTCGGTAGCGCACCCGCACTGCCGCGTAGAAGTCGGGGTCGAGTATTTCTAGCATCTTGTGCTTGCCCGTCTCCTTGGCCGGCGTCCAGTCTGCCGCCCTGTTGTCTCTCACTAGCCGCGCTGCTCCTTCGCCAGCAGCGGACGGGGATCCACACGTGCCGGGTACCTCAATTGAGAATGCTCCTCCGTCATGGATCATTTGACGCACTCCACCGACGTCATTTGCCCACTTTAACAAGTGCTTCGATGAGAGACTTCTTGGTTCGCGAGTGATTTGCCAATGTTAAGCGCTCTGGTTGCGCCCCCTGCTGAAGCATATATACATGTTATTTCCCTTGCCCATACTGCGCCCGCGGTCTCTCACAAGAGCGAATGAAAGATTACCAATAACCATCCATACTATTTACAAGCGAAAAAGAAACCACTCAACATCATAAGATTATCTCGATAAATTTATCATGCAAACGGTTAAAAAATGTCGGAGGTGCATCTGCTTTGGCTGATCGGGGAACGTGCTCCGTTGTCAAGACGAATAAGCGATGCCGATTGCAAGCAGGGTGCTACTTTTTTTGGTCGACGGCTATCTTCATCTATATCGATGAAGTTTGAAGTATTGATTGACGATCAGCTATACCCCTATACATGAAATTGCCGTCACACTGTGAAGATATCAACCATACATAACATATACACCATCAAAATCATGCTTCGTACTCTGTCCGAGAAGGTCTTCATTAGCTGTTTCAGACAAACATCTATTTGCTCTATGGAGGTGCCATATTTTGCAAACACTTTCCTTCGCATCCATCAATGGACTCATGCGATGCCATCAGTTGATCATTGCGTTATATGACGGCTTCTAAGGTGTGAAACATTACATGCTTAAGCTTGAAAATAAAATGATGGCTATGGGCTATCCCTTAATTGTTCAGCCATTGCTGCACAAGAATCTCTTCCAAATCGCTTTTGCAGCAGCCGTACCACTGGATATGACAAGTAGCATAAGGGTCCCCCAGGCTTTGAAAACGTGGCGATATCATACCTGCTTGCAAGACACACCGCCCAAGAGCTGTAAAGTACATCAAGACAAGCTTAATCAAGACAAGCTTGATGAACACCGCACACTGCAACGCACACTAGGCAAAACGAAAGGCAATTAATTTCTGTGCAACTCGATCCACAAGAGCAGCAACATTTCTGCCACACCCGAGTGAATATGAACAACTGCTCCATGTTGTGTGGCCTCACCCCACAAACCAGTAAGACCACACACCGTTCATTTTGGCACCGACATGTGATATGTCCCTCAAGTTCTCCTCGTCAATGAATCACTCAGCCTTCACTTTGCAAGGATTTCCATGATTGCTGGGGTATATACGCCCGCCATCCCTCCTAGCACAGTCTGATGAAGAGTATACAGATTTATACATGAACTCACCACACCGAGTCATCTTCCTTGAGCCATTCCACTGCAAATCGCTCCTCTCCTGCCTGCATCTAGCAACAACACAATGGTAAACATATTACTGTGATCCTCTATTCTACTACAAATCTCTCCCGACACGCCTCACTTGGCAGCTACGCAACAGCCATTGCGTCGGTGAGATGACCTCTTCGACCGTTTCTCAATGTCAGCCGCACCACAATTACATGTTTATTTACTCACACAGCACCTGTACTAACAGCAGGGCCAAGCTTGAGATATTGCTTGAAGAAACATAATTTATGGTGAGCTAATTGCAATATTGGCGTGCGTGCTACATACTCAACCAAGGGGTCAACATATGCTTTCGGGAGCAGATTCGCTCACCAGCATGTGTCCTTTCAAACAACCGTGAGCAAATGCAAATCGGGCGTGGCAGTTTTGTCCGCCTGAGCGAATCCCCTTCAGTGTCACTAGTGCTCCACATTTGTTCTTGTTGAATATTGATCTTGTCTGAAATTCTTATACAACGCAAAGGTTCGCTAATCCCTTCGGTCACTCTATCTCATAACCAAGCGCAACCTAAGATCGTGGGCACTTCCCCCGGTCGTTTCAGGACCATCACTTTCAAACCACATAACAACTGCACATAATACACAACGTGTTAATACATTTTGCACTTGTTGAGAACATACTGGTCGTTGTATAGCAGCCTCGTGCTTCTCAATGTGCTTGCACTAAGGGAAAACAAAACACCAGTCCTAGACTGACCATAGTTTCTACACGCAAGCAGCTTCGAATAATGCAACTCCTAGATGGCACATATATATTTCAGAGCCTGACATATTGAAATATATTCAAAGAGCCAATATATGGCCTGTCGATTGAACAGTATGCAAGACTTACGTGGGCTCAGCACGAGCGATTCCTTTTTGCTGGGAGAGGCAGTGCTCAGTTCTGAGTCCTCGGTATATCTATCACAAGACACACACCCACCAACGCCGGCTTACGTTGAATCGACTTAGTATTTAAGTCATCGCATCAGTGCTGAGAGCCCAAAAGAACCTTTTTGCACTGCATATAATGAAGTGGTGTCTGTCCCAAAGGTGAGACCAGCAGCATACGCGAAGGGCACACAGCCTCAAAAGCAAACGCATCTTCAGGCAAGATAAGGCCTTGTCGAATAAAGTGCCTCGAAGCAAAGTTTGGTTCCAAATCAACACGCTTTGACCAGCCTGGATAATTGAAGTGTGGCTGTTTCCTGCTTAGGGTCTTTACTCACATGATAGTAAGTGGATTTCTCGTCCAAATAGGCCCAAGAGAAGCGTTAACGCAGACCTGGGTGTTGGAAAGCCCTCCCCAATATATACGTTCTTATCTTGCAGGTGAAAGAGGGTGTGTGTGTTTCCATATTCTATCGTGATAATATACTAGTATACTTCATAAAGTTTGCTACGGAATGATTGTCTCATATGTAGAGCTTACGTCTCGCGGGCACACTCGAAGCAACTGACCAGCTAGCGTGGATACACCATACCTATTTGAACTGAAAGGCGATACAACTTGAAGCATCTCTCGTTCAAACTTGCGCATAGCTCTGTGCAGAACATAACACATTGTGCTGCGCGTTGAAGATACAGGAATTCGGATTTCATACCGAAGCGGTCTCTGATCTTTTTGCGAGAAACCGTTAAACTTCGATTGCCAACTCATGTCTATTTACAGTCTGATCAACAAGAAAAGCTGGTAAGCTCACCGGCGAGTCTTTTGCTACTGGCGTATCTTGGTCTACATATGTCCATCCGAGCTGAAAATGCCTGCTACAAATGCAATGACTTTCAGAGATCAGTAGAGCAAGCTGAGTTAGTTCGTCATTGTGAATATTCCACTGAAGATTGCGGGAAGCTCCTGGCAACTTTCTCAACTTCTTGTCTGGTCAGATATCGAGACACACGCGACAACGGAAAGTGTATGACCAACTATGTGCCAACGAGATAGTTGAATTTGCTTCGGTCTGCGTTAGTTTCATATCCGAGGCGTCTGACTTAAAAGCTTAGGCTAGGTCGCGTAAGATTTGATACTTCGGTCATTTGTATTCATATCCTGAGTTGACATCAGGTTAAGAGTCTCGAGAGGGCATACCCCCATTTTTGTAGCAGCTTCTTTGCACGTTCGTAAGTGTTCTTCCCACAACCAAGTCGAATGCGACATTCGTCGAGCTATACCAGAGCATATTCAAAGGCTGTCAGCAGAGCCTCGCATATCTGAAGCCGCGAGTTATGCATGGCCGGAAATATTTTACCAGAACACCAAAAGATCGTTCACGCTGTTGTTTGGCTATGGCGCTTGATCACGAAACGAAGCTCAACTCTAGTCGCAACCGTCTTATGAAGACAGAGCACACATTAGTGAGTCTTATAGAGAGAAAGCTGCGGTGTTACAACACCTTATATCCGACGTTCGATGCCGAGGATGGTAGAGGCGGCATTTCTTTTGTGGCGCCCTTATGGTTGTATGACAGTCCTCGCCTGTGACACTACGGTAATATCATGCGAAAGCTCTGAGCTCAAAATGTGCGAGTAGAGCTGAAGGTAGGTCCCATATCACCAGTTGAAACTCGCAACATCCACATAAGCAGGAGCGGAGGCTACGAAGCTCATGCTTCAAAACTTTGGGAGGTCAAGTGAACACAGCTCGCACACTTCCAACGTGCACTCACCTCTGGCAGTCTTTTAGTGTACGCTCCACGCTTTCCTTGGATGGACGACCTAAAGATATTTGCACCATTTTCCCCCGCTTCAGCACAGGGCGCTGCCTGGAGACCTGAAAAGGTTTTAGATTTTAGGGTGTAGTCTAGTGAATAGTCGCGGAGTCGCACGGGAGTGACTCTCCTGTGAGGACTCTCGTCTGTCACGGGGCTCGGCTGGCGAAACGATCTGATGGCGCTGGCTGGCGCTGGCAAAATAATCTAAAATCGAGATTTGAGAATAATCTTCAGAAAATGGAGATGTTCCGAAGATCCGAACTTTCGATGTATCGATGGAGCGAAATGATCATCCGATCGGCTCATCATCATGTCAATCGTGCATGTCCGATCATGTGACACTCTTGTTCCCGGAGCTTATGGACTAAATTAGACTTAGGGTTTGTAACGTTCTGCTTCTGGGGTCCATTTCTTGGGCCCTCTTCGATCAACTGTAACATCGACCCTTGCGCGCAGCGGCCTCCCATTATTATTATTCATATTGACATGACGATGAGTATTCAATACAGTATTGAGATCGAGAATTTTACTAACAGCAACGTGACATGACATCGACACAAGACGACGTTTCCTTTTTATATACTTCCGGCAATGAGCCATGAATGTCAATCGAATGAGGCGTTGCGAGAGGCAAACGATTAACGATTCTCATGCTGAGAATTCACGTTGAGGAAGTGAAACTCCGTAGTTCCGCTTTTTCTTGCAAGCAACGGAGCTTCTATGCTGCTTGCGTTGTGAAACCTTTCGATAGGGCCTTACTTCTTCGTAAAAATCCAGTCTGGGCATCTGTCTTCCCAAAGTTGGCAGTCGCCGCTGCGAAGTGTGAAGATGCCTCGTTGAGCCTCACGGGTGTCTATATAGCCGGCAGTCAAGAATAATTCACCTTGAGCATGCACGCTTCGAAGAATCACTGAAGCTAAGAAAAGTATTTCAGGGCATGTTGACCCGCGCATCTTCAAACACAGAAGATACAAGGAGCCCTGATGCACACCCTGCATCCTTCTGCGGTGTAGACTGAATCCTCCGGTCTGCAGTATTCTGAGACACTTATTTTTTGACAGTAGGTATCAATCGTGTCTCTCCCGGAAGATATGGGCGTTACACAGTATGAGGCGCCCTCTCGTTCAATCCCTGCAGTTGAAGCACTTGCGAAGAAGATGACCGATCCCAACTGGTGTGCTTCCCTTCCTTTTCCTTAACTTATTGGCGCAACGGGGAACATTGTCATTTGAATATATTATGGTACGAACTAGTTTCAGGCTATCTCCTCACCAACCAGAGATGGACGCAAGACGTTGGCGCATGTTTGTAACAAGCGTGAAATTTAAATCCGTACACACGCGCGCGTGCGCGCGCGCAGACGATTGACTCGTGTGAGATACACAACGTTTTCGCTTCAACTTTCAGATTGTTGATAATTTAACTTTTGGTGAGAGTGGGTTGCGGCGTGCGTGATGGACGTGCGCTTTAAACTCCTGCTTGTCCTGACAGGCAAACGAAGATGGACCTGGTTGAATTCGAAAGGATAATTGAATGGCTAGGAGGGCTCTCCACCTGGTTCTTAAGCCAACCTGCCACGAGCCGCCGAGCTATTTTCAAGAAATCCAAACTTATTCACTTTGAAAGAGGCCAGAGTGGTACGCACTTCCACACCTCAGCATTAGCTACATGGGAGTAGGGTTGGCCTTTTCACTCAGATATGGGACCTGGAGCACTATTGATTTTTAAGATTTTCTCTTGCTGCCAACGATTCTGACAGCGGTAATATTTATTCGCAAAATCAATACTTTCCTTGGACAACTGTCACAACTGGTCAGGAAAATCGTAACAGTAAAATCATAACGTTCGCCTTGAGCAACTGCATCCATCCTCCAGAAGTGCGGAGAATAATCAGTTGCATCCGAGATTCATGCAGCGTTGTGATTACCGCGAAGAACCGTCCGGGAATTGAGCCACGCGAAAGCGTTTCAGGAACTTCATCTGGCATTTAGTGTTCGCCACTTGCTAAAGGCAGGCAAGCCTTGTTTCAAACCTTTCAGATGACCGCTATGCCTAGCTCGTTCGTTCTAACTTGTAGAGTTGTGGGTTTGGCGCTACGCTCAGTTTTTCGACAAGGAGACCCTTCCGACTACTTCTACATCCTCATCTCGGGACAGTAAGTGGCAGGCTGTTCCTTCGCTGAGTCCTCTCGCATACCCTGCATCTGACATGGTCTGCGCGCGGCCTGTGACCCGCATCTGCCGCCGGCTTTGAGCCCTTGGGGGGGCGAGATCCGCACAACGCTCCCGCGCCGTGCTCTCGAAAGACCCTCTCTCGAGTATTTCATATTGGCTTCAAAGTGTTCAAAGCTTGTTCTCGGAACTTTTCTGCGCCACTTTATGTAGAGTTCCTGTATTAAGACCTCAGTTCCATTTTCAGCGAATTTTTCATTTTGTGCATCTCTGTGTGTGTGGAGATGCGGCGGAGGGCGTAGTTTGTCACGGCCCCGCTCTGCTCTTTCATGCTTCTTTCATGTACTCGGGTGATGATGGGCTGGCCTCCGCTTGGTTAGTGTGTGTCTCACGCCATATGGTGTGTGTATCCCCTTTTCCTCCTATACTGAGAACCTACTTTTATATCGAGAAGTCATGCCAAAGAGTCTGGCGCATGTCCGATTCGGCATGACTTCTTCATATAAAAGTAGGTTCTCAATACAGGAGGAGAAGGGGATATATGTGTGGAACTCCGGAATTTGCTGCAAGGAGAAGCAGAGGGTGGTGAAGTCCACCTTCTGTGTTTTCCCTTGATTTTTGTGGGGAGCACTTAGGTGCCCGCATATTTTCATTGTTTACATGGGGTGTCCATGATGTGTGGTGTGACTGCATTCATGACGGGTCCCATCCATCGACCGTGAGCCACTGGGGGGCATGCCAGCAGGGTCCGCTTACTCCGTAACCCTGGGACCAACTATTGTTGGGCGATGATCGGTCACATCGTATCATCTTTCCATGCTGCTTTGCATCTGGGTTGGGAACATGTATGAGTTTGTGGTAACTTGTCACGGCCCCGCCCTGCTCTTGTTTTGCTTCTCACATCCACTAGGATGATGGTGGGCTGGCTTTTGTTAGCCGATCTCATGCGATTCAGTGTGGAACTCCGCAATACGGTGTTTCGACGTCCCCCCCCCTGTTCCTGACTGCTTCTTACATCCACTGGGATGATGGTGGGCTGGCTTTTGTCAGCGGACCTACTGCCTTTCAGTGCGTGGAACTCCATGTCGTGAGATGCGGCTGTCCGATGAGCGTGGCCGTAATTCCTGTCAGACCTTTCTGGCGGACGCTGCCTCTTTCTGTGCATTGGAGATTTTCTTCAGTTGCTGTCTGTGGCCGCAAGTTGCAGGAATTGGTTGCATCCACAATCTGTGCCGTTCCTTGATTTGTAGAGAGCACTTCTGTGCTTGCAATGGAATAGGTTTATTTTCCCTTTCATCTTCCATCACGGCGATACTTGCTGTATACGTTAGGCGAGCCAAGAACATGCCGGCGGAGTGTGCTCTGGCATAGACCAGGACAACAAGAGCAAACACGGCTTCCACGTGCGCGGCATCTCAGCTTCCGCGTGCGCGGCATCTCGGCTTCCGCGTGCGCGGCATCTCGGCTTCCGCGT
>LGRX02033646.1:0-59484 GCA_001247695.2 Cymbomonas tetramitiformis | reverse complement strand
CTATATCTATGACTCACTTGGGGTAATAACAACAACTGAAACACAAAGCAAACTTGAAGGGGCACTCTCATCTTGGTTGAAAATTCATCACAAAACCATAAACGGGAGAAGTTGGAATGTAGAGGTATCAACGTTCAGACAGCAACTGGATAATCACACATGCGGGATATGGGTTATCAGAACAGCGGAGAAATGGAGGCAATGGTGTGACAGGAGCGAGCACTTACCATTCTTCACCTATCTAAAGGAAGGGAGCATTGAAGGGGAGCACCACAACTCGGAGGCCACATTACACATTCAGGACCTACAAGAAATAATCCAAGACAGGATCACTCAGCCCAAGGATGAAAGAGGGAACACCAACAAGGACATTACAAAATACAACCCTGTATACAGCAGGAAAGGAGTCATTACCATAGCCAACATTGAGACACTGTGCCTCAAGTTGAAACTAGACTTCACTTGCACCAACAACAAGCACACCTTTTATGAAATGATAAACGGTAGCCAACAGGAATACAACAATGACATAAACAAACTTCTTCAGACAAAACACCACACCTATATCCTTCATGAAAGTCAGGAATGGACATTGGCAATACACCTGAAACATAAGAACACTGTCCTTTTAATCAAACCTTTCACAAAAATGGGAAAAGAAGGTCATGACAACAAGACACCAGTATATAAACACTTAGGTCTCAGATGTGAGATCGATCCCCAAAACAAAGGCCTTCTGGTCTTCCACACAGCAGTCAAAAGTCAGGAAATCCTTCAAAATCTCAGATATGCAGGAGAGCACCAGCTAGAAAGAGACATCATAAACGGCATGATCACTTCTAACATCAAGTATCACCATGGCTTCGGGAAATTCACTAGAAATGAGAAGCTAAACAACAGGGGAGCGGTAGCCATAATCAGGGAGCAACTCAGATATGGGAATATAACCCCTGAGGAAATAGCGCAAAATAGAGAATTCCGGGAAAAACAAGTGGTGGTTGGAGGCATTAGAACAGGGAAAGCAATGGCTACCAATGCCCAGGGAAAAAGAAACACCCCTAAAACCACGGGCCTGAGGTACCAGGCAGGGAAAAAACTGAGGAGGAAGGTTCAAAATTGTGAGCGGACGGAAAACATCTTTTTCCACAAAAACCTATACGGAGTGGATGGAAGATGCATCAAGCAAAAGGCTAAGCACTCACGGAATGAGGCGGAAAACATACGGCTGCAGGAACTACAGAGAGCCCAAGGGAGAAAGGAACACATTATAGTAATGGGAATGAATATGAGAGGATTGAGACACACAAAGGAGGACCAGGATAGTATGATTAAGCTAGAGACCATCTGTAACCTAGTGCTGGACAGAAAAGCACACATCATATGTGTCTCTGAGACCAAGATTTCAACCACAAGTATGCCAATGGTTAAGACATTGATGCTCCAGAAAGGTTTAAACTTTAGAATTTCACACACGGATGAAAAGGCTAGTATAGGGTCCCTCATAGTATGGAACCCCAAAGATATACCGCTTACACCCAATGCAACATATGTGGACGGGACACAAAAAAGGTCAGTCATGATTCGGTTTACAGGCACAAAGGGTTTTTCGTTTTCGGTGGCAAGCGGGTACATGAACGATGCCAGCCTCAAAGAGGAACAAGAGGACTTCTATAAAACCCTTAAGGATTGGGCGGCCAAGTCAGGAGACAACAGAAACAAGGCCCACATAGAAATAGGAGACAAGAATTGCACACTGCCCCAAAGCCAAAGGATAACAAAAGGTCAGCAGATGTCATACAAAGATCACCAGACTAAGAACAAACACCTCTTAAGTTACTTCAATGATGACAGGACAACATTAACAGAACTTATCACACACATGCATCCAGAATGTAATGATATATTCACAAGGGTTGTGAACAACAGTTCAAAAGCAAAACTCACTCATATAATGGCAAACAAAGGAATGGAAGATAGAACAGCGGCTGCTGGTTGGCTTGAAATGAACCCATACATAGTTTCAGACCACGGTATAGTTTGGGCTCAGATTGACATCAGAGGAGAGCAGATACACCCTGAAAAACAGAAACATACTCCTACGGAGGAACCGCGCCTGAACGGAGCAAATGACACTACACATGACAAGTACCCTGGTTTCCCAGTAAGACTGGAGCACACAGAGACGGTAGGAGGTTTTAGAAAGCTTACAAAGGCTGCGGTAGCCAGAATCTTGGAGAAAAATGGATACACCATAAAGCATTTAGCAAATGCAAGCATTGAACAAAACAATGCAGCACAAGTAATAAACACTGTCCTAGGAGACACCACAGACTACAATATGAAAAAGGAGGATATTCACGGAGACAACCTAAAGGAAGACTCAAGCACATGGAAGGGAAAGCTGACGAGCACAAAAGGTAGCATAAAGTGGCACAACAAGACCAAAGAATGGTGGATACACATGGACTCACCTTGGAACTCCGCACACATCCGCTCTAGGGGCATTATTGGCATGCCAGAGGGAGTGACACAGCATGGGTACACGAAAATTGGTAATCTTTGGAGCTTGAAATTCCCAATCAATTATGGGGAAAAAGATGTTTTGAAATACCTCAAAACACACTTTCATTTGGGAAACACTGAAGTCTTAAAACTCGAAGGACCTAAGGAGCATGGAGAAGGGCACATATGGGACATCTGCATGCACCAGAGCCTGCAAGCAGAGCATTGGAGTCATTGCGGCAAACCCCTAGCAGCCCTTGACAAAACCAATGCATACAACTTCAAATATGCCACTGGATGGAAAGCCTATACAGAAAGACTACAAAAACTAGTAAATAAAAAGCAAGAATTGGAGGGCAGTAAGAAGAGTATGGATAACTGTAGTCCCCATAAAGAAGATACGGACCAAACTTGGGACTTCATCCATGAATCAGCAAACAAAGCGGCGTGTGCCGCATTTGGAACGAGGGGGAAAAAGATGCACAAAAGGCCGGTCCCATCAGCCACATCAAACTATCTATACAAATGGCTTCAGTCATTGAGGAAAGCACACCGAATGCTGGGAGAGATAGAAAAGGAGAAGGACTTGGAAGCAACAGAATGCCTCGTCAGTACCATACCTTGTGACAGTCTTTGTAGGAAGCCACAAGAAACGGCTGAGGCATGGAGTATCAGACTTGAGGCGAGCCTGCCAACAGTTACAAAAGCATTCCAAGAGAGCAGAATCAAGGACATAAGATATTGGAAGCTCCGGGAGAAGGAAGAGATGCAACATCTGTTTGCAAAGAAAGTTTCAGCCTTCTTGGACAGAGCTTTAGGAAACAAAAAAGGGACGGAAAAGGGTGCAGCTCCAGAATATGACGACAAAGGTGAGGTATCGCTAACAGCAAATTGAAGGAAGCAAGCCATTTTAAAAGAATACAAAGAAAATAAACTCTTCTCCACAAGACCCGAAGCACCCAAGCACCTACCCCCATGGTTGAGATCGATCTTAGAGAACAACCCCAAACTACCTCAGCATGTCACCGAGCAGCTAGCAGAACCTATACTCATGAAGGAGTTGGAGGCAGTCTATGGATCATGTGGAGTATCCACAGCCCCAGGCCCATCGGGAATGCATTATGCACAATGGATACAGGGACCCCAAAATCTCCAGGAATTAATACTTGAAATGTTTAACAACATTCTGAGGACAGGCTCTTTTCCAAGATTAGCCAAAGCGGGCTTCATTCAACCGATCCCCAAAGATCCAAGCAAACCGTGCACCTCAGATAATTCCAGACCACTCACCATGCTGGAAACAGGCATGAAGTTGTTCAATTCCATCATTGCAAATAGAATAAAGAAGGCTTTATCAAAACATCCGGTCTTTTTCCCAATCCAAGATGCCTTCTTACCCAATAAAAACATTGAGGATTCGTTGCAAGTCCTAAATGAAGTTATTTCCGATGCTAACAGATTCGACAAGGAACTGCATGTTGTCTACCTGGACCTTAAACAAGCTTTTGACCGAGCAGAATTTTGGATGAGCAAACTAGCACTGGAGAAAATAGGATTGCCCGAAAACATCATTACAATCATCTCGGACATCACATCCGAAGCGTCCCGATCAGTCCTTACATCTGAAGGCATGACAGATGAATGGATGCTTGAATGTGGGGTGCCCCAAGGAGAAGTCCTAAGTCCCCTCAGGTTTGTGGCAATCATGGACATATTGGCCATCTGGCTGGCAGAAAGGGCCAACGGGAAGAACCCCATGAAACAGACCTACGGGTATGCCCTGGAGAAACCGAGAGATGCTACCAGAAACCCGGGAGCTACTTCACCCCAGAAGAACAGGAAATGGCTGAACATGAATTCACCGCCTAACATCTTTGCCAGATTCTTCTGTGATGACATCATCCTGATAGGGAAATCAAAAGAGGAAGTACAGGACATGCTCGGGGTGATCAATGAGTTCATGAGGTTCATAGGGATTCCCATTAATGCCAAAAAATCTAAGTACTCCCACAGGAAACCTGCAAGACAGAGGGGCAAAGCATATGAAGGGCATATCGAGTTGGAAAAGAAACTCATGTCCGGAGGTATGCTGAAAATCGAAGACGGAGAGGAAGGGCCCAACACATGGTCCGAATGGCTTCCGCCCAAGACCCCTGCCTATCTTGAATATAGCAACAGAACTGAGGCAAACCGATACTTAGGGGTTTGGTTTGCGCTGGATGGCGGATGGGAACACCAAAAACAGATACTCATGGATAAGCTCACCCAAAGCCTGCTGTCAGTTCAAACACAAACCTTAAACTTGAACCAGCTTCGTTACATAATCAATGCGGTTGTTGTTCCAAGAATGGCATATCCCTTAAAAGTTACATCGACCATTAGCACGGAAACAAACAATGTAGCAAAAGAAATTGATGGCACAATAGCAAACTTTGTCTTGAGATACTTAAAGTGTCCCATAGACACAAACCATCAATTAGTCTGGACACCGGCCGCACTAGGAGGACTGGGGATTGACAATGTAACAGACATTGCCCATGCTACATGCATCTCGGAAACCTTAATCACACTATGCAATACAACAGAATACGAATATTGGAGTGACCAGATCATACAGGGAACACACGGCACACCGAATGCACACCTGTACAGAGACAACAGCAGCACATGGAGCAGAATGGCAAGTTATGTTATGGAAAGAGAAGCGAGGGAACTAAAAATTCAGGGCTCTCCTTTATCCCACCACCTCCCTTTCAAAAAAGCCACGGATAAAGGCGGGAATTGGTTCAAACGGGTGAGCTACATATTGTCAAAATATGGATACTCTATAGACACAAAGCATTCAACCCTACAGGACTACGAGGAACTACAGACCTTTCTTTACTCGTCACTCCCGAAGCCTGTGTATGAGAAGATAAGTATGCTAGTTGCAACTCGGAATCTTAGATACATGGGTTCCTTTCTTCAGTCTTGTGGAGGGCTTATGCTTAGCTGGGAAGAATTAAGGGCAAAGCATAGCCTACAAGGAACAGAACCTCCATCTTGGTTTTCAGCCCTCCAGACAGAGGTTATATGTGACTCGTCAGGGGCAGAACTGCGGAAGGTTAAAACCAAATACAGAGACACACCGCAAGCCCCGGAGGAGGGCATGATGTGCTGGAAAGGGACAGGAATGGGCCAGGAAGGGATGAAGCTAGTCACAGTTCAGAGACATGACACCGGCTTAGGCACTTTACAACTGAAGATGTACACCAAGAATCAAGAAGGGACATACATGCCAGACAAAACAGGACTGAAGACCTTATCAGTTAATGAATATCACATATTGCAGGACGGTACAACCCTAATGCCGGTGAACCAAAACTTTTTGAGAATGCATGCCAATAGTACAGCTAGGATCAACATGAGAGAAGGACCGGAAGCCGAGACATACTTAACATATGTTGGAGATAGACTCAATGACCTTTTCAGAGCAAGATGCAACAACTCATGCGCAGCGGATAACAGTGAGTTCAGCTGCCCGAGTGCATCAGAGGATGAAGAACAGGGCGCACATGACGGAGCAGATAATAGGGTTAGCTTTGACTTTGCAAGTGACGGATCACTCTACAAAAGTTCATCCTTTGCAAGTTGCGGAGCAGCATACATGAGATTTGAGGAGGGAGACCCTACACCGGTCATGAGTAAACATAACATACCAAGGGAAGCGCCTATCACTTCACCCACAGCAGGAATCATAGATAACATCCATAAACCTAGCTCTACTACTGCAGAAATTTTAGGCCTCAGAAAGTTACTCCAAGATCGGAAGCATGAAATTCTAAACACCATGGTTCCCCTTACCCATGTGATTGACTCCATGGCAACTATCAATGCTGTAAACCGTGACCCTGGAACCCTAAATGTCAGGGACCTTATGCAAGAGCCAAACAGAAGGGACCTGGTAGCCATTAGACTGATTCTGGAGGAATTAGGATTTTACAACACAATGGGACAGGCGAAACTCCTGATCAAATGGATCAGAGGGCACAATAACGATAGGCTTCATGACAAAGTAGATAGGACGGCCAAAAGAGCGGCATTCAGGTACAGCGGGAGACAGCTCAGGTTCGACGAAGACGGGGACTTAGATTTTTCTCTCCTCTTTCATGAACAATCCATAACGGGAGGCATCAGGAACCACATTAGGAGACTCCAAAGATTGAGCCACCACAAAAAGTGGAAAGACATGCATGGACAAGGCAGGGCACTCAGGCTATTGGAGGAGAATCATGTGAAACCAATCAAGGATGTATCAAAGATTGCATCCAAGTACTTCACAGCTTATAGGTGCAGGGAACTCACAGGCCTACAGGCATCCCCACATAGAGCACATAGAATGGGAATTGGTGAAAGCCCGACCTGCCGGACGTGTGGCACAACAACACAATGCACCTACACACACATCCAACTGAACTGCCCAGGAGAAGGAAATAAACTACACCAGTTAAGGGAAAACCAGCAGGAGGAAATGAAAGAAACCATCAGAAAAGCCACAGCGGGAGACCCGAGACTGATAATAGAAGGCAGTAACACAAGGGGAGGCATCATCAGCCCCTCCGAAATCTTCCCCTTAGCAGAAATAGACAATGACTTAACAGCCTTTAGACCACTTGCTGCTCTACCAGAGGCTAGCATGTACAGGTTGTCAAATACTAGGAAAGGCACTGTAGCAGTAGTTGCTGCGCCCATAGACACGAACAGTGATGGCAGTCACAACTTCCAAGACCTTCAGTACATCAAAAAGAAAGAATTCTGGAAGTTAGTTGAGTGGCATAGGCTGACAACTGATACACCTCAGACATCGATCAGCAATTACACACAACGGGCCAATGATATTCACTCGGCACTTATAGCATGTAATACTGAGTCGGGTGACCCGAAGAATTGTTATGCGATAAGAAGAGACCTATTAGATATCATCATAGATGAGAGAGGCCTAGGAAAGGACGGATGTGAGCTTTTCTGTAACCCTGTAAACTCCCACCCAGGAATCAAGTCAAGGAGGTGCATTCCCACGGCGGCTATGAAGGAGGCGTTGAGACCCTTTTGCCACAAGGGGAAGATAGGGTGGGATGGACTTGCAAGAGATGCATATGTCAACAGTGTAACGGGAAAAGGGAAAAAGGTATATGGGAACCCACCCTTTGATGGGGGGGTTCTCAGGGAAGCATCTGCTGTTATGCAAACGTTGTCCCGTGGCCTAGAGGCGGCCAGGACTTCGGAGGGATTTGAGGGAATTTGGATCCTGCCATTGTCGCCAAAGAACCTCAAAAAGTGGACAGGTAAGGGTTTTAAGCTAATTTTCAAGTACCCAAGGGGGACCATACCTTTCATTCCACATGATTATTGGTCGGGTAAAGGGCCCTACACAATGCCAGGGGAGGGATGTTACAAAGATAAGTACTCAGATGTGGTCATATTGTCCATTGATAGTGAGAGCATGGGGTGTCCTGTTAGTAAGAAGCTTGATAATGAGAAAATGCAATACAAGTTGCTTCAATGGTTCATAAATGTAGTCCCGCATAAAAAGATCACCCCCAAATTGCTCAAAGAAACGGGCCTGCACCCGGATATGATTGAGCAAGCCCTTAGTGAGAAAGATTGTCTGTTGCCGCCCCGATTGTGTCCGTGGGTGGGGGGCAGGAATAATGTGGAACAACGAAACCAGTACCCTGGAGCACACTTGGATGGCGGGCACAGGAACGCAGGAGGAACCCCCTTCCTTAATGCGGTGGAGTGGCCGGAGGAACTTGCTCTCATGGGGTACTTACCAGAAGGCTTTGGCAAGGTGCTCAAAGGGATCGGGGTTCCACACCGTGGGGTGAAGACACTCTTGAAAAAACTGTCCAGAATGTGTAGGCGTCATGCAAGGGAAAGATGCATATTACATGAAACGGGAGCCCTACCTGAGAGTGGCATTGTAGAAGAGGCACCCAACATTCAGGAACTTTGCACGGAAAATAGGAAAGTAACCGATGTGGTAAAGGCAGCAGGGGAAATGCTAGGCAGCTATGTGAACCCCCACCCTCCCCCCAGCCCCCACGGGGTTGGGGCCCCTTAGGGCCCCGGCCCTAAGGGGGCACCACCGGCCCAGGGGCCGGAGCACCCCTGGGCTTTTCTCACTTCATCATCACCACCGCCCACACCGCCTCCATCTCCATCGTGCATCAGCTCCACGACCTGCTGATGTTTTTTCCGACGCTGGTGGCAGACACGCTTTCATTAGTGCTTTGTCACCCTTGCTTCCACGCTTTGTGGAATGTTTCCTGCCTTAGCAGACTGTCATGTATGAGGGGAACAGACTCGAGTAGATCGTTCCGAAGGCGTTGCCTTACTCATCGACGTAAATGTTTTATTATTATTATTATTCATAGTCGGGAGATGAATTTTAACTCCCTGGTTGTAATTTATATAATATTTATTCGTCTACGTACGTACGCTTGTAAGCTTTATTTATTTGCCATTTGCTTGCATACATGTGTAGATTTAGGGTTTAGGGCTTCCTTTCTGCACCAATCCCGTGCCTGCATTTCGTATCCTCCTTACCGACACGTGTGCAAATCCTTAGCCTCAAAGCCAATCACATTCGAGCATATGTCATTTTGCTTATCCCAAAATTGCTCACGGAAAAGCTTGATTCACTCAATAGTGTAGATGCGTGTGTAAAAGACGAGGACATCTTCCCCGTCATTTTGAGCTAATAAAAACCAGAATCCGGTAACGACAACTCCCAATAATCCCACCAAAGGGTAAGTTGGGTGCACCCAACTTAAATGGCTCTTACTAAGTTGGACCCACCCAACCACCGGGTAATAGACATTAGTGGGAATTGAACCCACGAGTGCGAGGTTCATAGCCTAGCGCCGTACCAACTCGACCAATAATGTCGCGAATATGTACACATCGTAAATTTAGAAATTTATCATACAATATTCCGCATTCCTGTGATGAACAATATTACACAATCTATCACAAGGTCCAAGAAAGATTTCGCTTTGGCCAAAGGTCGTTCATTCGCTAATGAACGGTTCCCAAAGCCAAAGTGTCTATCATGTGTGTGTCGCGCTTTGGCCAGAGGCCGTTCATTAGCTAATGAACGGTTCCCAAAGCCAAAGTGTCGATGTGTGTGTCACGCTTTGGCCAGAGGCCGTTCATTAGCTAATGAACGGTTCCGCAACCAAAGTGTCTATGTGTGTGTGTGTGTGTGTGTGTCGCGCTTTGGCCGGAGGTCGTTCATTAGCGAATGAACGGTTCCCGCAGCCAAAGTGTCTATGTGTGTGTGTCGCGCTTTGGCCAGAGGCCGTTCATTTGCTAATGAACGGTTCCCGCAGCCAAAGTGTCTATGTGTGTGTCGCGCTTTGGCCAGAGGCCGTTCATTAGCTAATGAACGGTTCCCAAAGCCAAAGTGTCTATGTGTGTGTCGCGCTTTGGCCAGAGGCCGTTCATTAGCTAATGAACGGTTCCCAAAGCCAAAGTGTATATGTGCGTGTCGCGCTTTGGCCAGAGGCCGTTCATTAGCTAATGAACGGTTCCCGCAGCCAAAGTGTCTATGTGTGTGTCGCGCTTTGGCCAGAGGCTGTTCATTAGCTAATGAACGAGTTCAAATAAACATACCTGTTTCTTAGCCAAAAAGTATTTGAAGTCGAATGTATCTTCAGATCGAAAGCTGTCTTTTAGCACGTCCTTCAAAGTATTCCTTTCTATCTTTTTGCGACATGCTAAAAATGTTTTCGCGAAAACAATAATAATAATAATAATAATAATAATAAAACATTTACGCTAGCAGAAGGGACAAAGTCCTGAGAGTGCGGTAACCCTGCAAAGCAGGCTAGTGAAAAGAAAAAGAAAAAGAAAAAACCACGCCCGTTGGGCGTATGAGTAAATTAATTTCCCCGGCCCTACTCTGGGCCGGACCGCCGCAAGTGGCGGTCTTGAAGGGACAATTTACACTGGGTGGTTTTCATCTTTTTCCTCCTCTTGCTTCTCTTGTCTGAGTCTCCTGTATAGCTGGTAGGTGCTGTGTGCGTAGTTCACCGTCAGGTCGTGTATCTTTTGCAGCGCCTGCATGGCCTCTTTTCCATCGAGTCCCAGTTGCTCGAGTATGTCTCGGTTGTGCTTGTACACCGTGCCTGCCCTGCCCACTGCAAAGACATGGAGTTTGGCACGGAATCCGTGTCTACGTAGCAATTGTAGCAGAGGTCCGTATTTCATGTATTTTTCCAAGAGCTTGGGTCCCCATTTTTCGTCGTCGGTGTGGGCCACCTCAATGAGGTGTAGGTTTTTGACTCTTGCTGGTGCTTCCTGTTGTGTGCATTCCCACCCGTCCTCTAGGTCCTCCAGGCCCTCTATCATGACTATGTCTACAAAGCTCGGTATGGTGTCGGGCCCATCGTTCCTGCCTGGGTTGTCCTTTCCGTCGTGTCTGCATTGCCCTCTGGTGAGTATGTAGTTCGGGAGTACCCTTGGCTTAACCCCTGGGTCCCTCTTTTTTCCAGTGTAGGCGAGGACTTTGCACCCTCCTTTTCTATGGTGGTCGAGTATGTGTTTTAGTTCGTCTGCGTGGGCGTCCGCCCTGTCCGAGAACATTCCTCGCATCTGTGGGTTGTTGCATCCACCTAGGGCGTGCCCTACTCTCATGAGGAAGCCCTTTGCGCAATCCACCCTTTTGTGTCCACATCCTTTTAGGGTGCACCTACCGCTTCCTCCGGCTGAGTTTTTCGCCGTCTCATAGTCTTGTGCCGGCAGTATTCTTAGTCTGCATTTGAGTATTGTTTTTCGTGCCGCAAAGGTGGCTCGTTTCCAGAAGCCGTTCGATATTTTGTGTAGTGGCTTGTCTCCCTTGAGGTGCCCCATTGTTTCGTTTAGCCAGTTTTCGGTGGCCTTGCCCTCTTGAACTGGGGGGGCGTTCCTGTTTTTCGTTCTGTTGTGTGTCATATCGTGCTTTCGTTGTTTCCATCTTGTTCTGGGCATCGGGTCCTCCATCATCTCATGGACTCTGGACTCCTCCGTGACCCGGTCATGGTGAACCTGTCTTTCATTTGCCTGCTCCCCTTGAGGCGCTTCCCGCTGTTCAATGAGTTCATTGAGCATCCCAAATATTTTCTCGTCCTTGTGTTCCTCTTGGGTCACTTCAAGTCTCTCTGCGAGCTCGTTGAGTTCCTCAAATATTTCTTCCCCTTCCGAGGGTTGGGGTGGTGTCTTTGCGGGTTTGGGGTCGCTTCCTCGGGTGAGGTCCGTTCTGACCTCTGTTTCCCAGTATTCTTGTTGCTCCTGAGTTTCTCGCACAAAAAGCATCTCTTCTTCCTCCCTTTGCTCCATCATGGCCTTTATTTGCCTGTCTTCTTCGTCTCGGGTTTGGTCGGCTTGTTGCTGCTGGTTGGGCATCGGGTCCCTTATTGTCGCTTGTTCCTCTTCAGTTTGTTGTGCTTGGTCATGGTGCGCTTCCCATCTGAAAATGTGGTCTGTTTTTAGTTGGTGGGTCCAGGTTGTGGGTTCTCCTTGGAGCTCGGTCATTTTCGCTGAGAGCCTGCTGTTTCCTTGGGCTTGCCGTTCGCGGAGTAGTGTAGTTACATATTTTTGTACCGCGAGCTTTCCTTTTAGCTCTCTGCTGTCCGAGTCCCCGTCTGGTACCATGGGTTTGACTTGTATTGTGTCGTCATTATCCCATGCTTCCGTGAGGGCCCCTGTAGTGCAGGCTTGCTTGGCTGCCTCGTCGGCTTTTTCGTTTCCCGTAATTCCCGTATGTGCCTTGACTTTCAGTAGTGAGACGGTGTGCCCCGCTGCTACCAATGCCTCAATGTTGACCAGTATGGCATATAGGAGGTCCCTTTGCCGGTGGTGTTCCATGCTGTGGGGTTTCGTTCTCATGTTCTCCAGTTGTCTAATGGAATTGGCACTGTCCGTGCAAATGGTGAGTCCTTTGCCACTTGGCGGCGGCGGGAGCGTCACCGCTTTTTGTATGGCAAGAAGCTCGGCTCTGTTCACCTCTTGGTCCTCACCTTCCCACCGAATCATGTGGGCCTCCCCTTCTCCGGACCTGGGGTCCCATACCGCGGCTCCTGAGGCCCATTCTTTGCCTCCTTCTTCTGTTTCTATCTCTCTTTTGCTTCCGTCCGTGTATAGGTACGAGGTTGCCTCGTGTGCCCTTTGAGGGGGGGGGTATGTCAGTTGGGCTGGTGTGTTACTCGGGGCTAGGTTCCTGGGGTCCTCTGTTCGGTCTCTTGCCAGTTCCCATCTTCTTCCTTGGACCCCCGGTTCGTGTTCGGGCCAGAAGTCAGTGGGGTATCTGACAACTTTTGACCTCGCTACCTTGTCCCATACCGTTTGGGCGTCAGTCTGCCTTGTAAGCCTGGTGTGCAAAGTGTTCGCATCCACCACCTGTTGTACGGTGGGGGGGTGTATGTCCCATTTACCTCCCCTGCTCCCGGGGAGGAGTTCCCATTTGGCTGGTCCGTCTTCCACATGGAGGTGGCTGTCCTCCCACCAGGTTTCAACTTCTGCCTGTACGTTGTAGCACTGGGGGCAGAGGTCGTTCCGTAGGTGTGGCCCTGTGTTGCACATTCTTCCCATTGCATTTGTCATGTTCTTTGTCTTAATCTCCGGGAGTTCGTATCGCTGCCATGGTCTTGTGTCCACCACACAGTCCACACTGAGGGTGCGTTCTTCTTGGTTTGGTTCGTTCGTGTCGTGCAGGTTCGCCTCCCTCATTGGCTGTCTGACGGCTGTGGTCGTGCGGACCTTGCTCTGCGGGCAAGTTGTGAGTGCCTTCCTTATGTAATCCGCGGCAGCATCTGGGTCCCCGCAGTGGGCCTGCCACCCTGCTTTGTTGGCAACAATCAGTACCCTGAGGTTCCAGTTGCACTGTTTCGCTTGCTGGTGGGCAGCACCCATCCAGTGGTCAGGGGGCAGGAATGTGAACTTGCCTTGTGGTATTTCAAATAGTTCGTGTACTAGGTGCCCTGCGTGTGCGTTGTATAGTTTCCTGTATGGGGTTTTCTCATATGTCGGGTATACTCCGACCCCAAACACCGGGTCTTGTGTGGTGGTGGCCGCAATGGCAAAGTCCAGTGCCTTTTTGAGGTCCTGTGGTGTGTATTCTGGGTTGAACTGGTAGGCCCCCAATTTCATCCAGTTTGTCGTCCAGGCTGAGCCCCTGGCCCCGAACACCTTGTCTCTGTCGTACTTGGCGTAGTAGGTCGTGGTGTTGTGGTGAACATTGAGGGGTGAGGCAAATAGTTCAGTGGTAATTCCGAATGCCTGTTGTAGTGCCCTTTGCATCTGGGCAGGGAATGTCCAGTGGTTTTGTAGGTTCTTTTTTCGTTCCTCCTTTTCTTCTTTGCTTGAGTACCTAATGAGGAGGTGCCCCACTTCCTCCTCAAACGTGGAGACCTGTATCTTATGGTCCTCCCACATTTCAATGCGTAGTGTGCGTTGGTGTGGGGTCTGGTGGTGTGTGGTACCCACTGCCTGGGTGTACCTTTCGTGCAGCCTGAGAAGCTTTTCTTTCGTGAGGGTGCCTATGTACTTCCCATTTCTGTGGTAGCTGTGGGCGAGTTCCCCTTCCAACCGTAGTTGGCAGTGGTGTTCTCTATTGTCCGCAATGTCCTGCTCGGGGTTGGTTTCCGTCGGGTCCAGTGTGAGGTTTCCTGCATGTAGTGTGGGCCAGGCCTGCCCCAGGTGAGGCCTTCCAGCCAATATTTCCTTGAGACCTTTGGGGTGGGTCACCTGGGAACCCCTGGCTCGCAGCCTTCTTTTCAGGGTCGGGAAGGTGGTCGCGCTTTGGCCCCTTCGCTTGGCAAGTTTTAAGTAGTCAGTTATGGTTTCCCTTGTACTCCACGAGTAGGAGTCATCCCCTTCTGAGTGCCTCCACTGGGTTCTGTACTGAGTCACCCTGGAGTGGGGGTCCGTTGGGTCAATGAGTAGGGTCCTCATTGCCACAATTTCCTTCGGCTTGTCTATTGTTTGGCCTTTCTCGAAGCCTCCTGCCTCCATTTTTTCTGCCATGGGGTCTATCTCATCTATCCACTTAGTTTGTGGGCGTGCGTGGAGGTCTTGTGGGACCTCCTGCTCCTCCCCCCACGTTTGACTGTTGGTTTCTGTCTCGTTAATTCTTGTAAGCGGGTGTAGGGAGAGTTGCCTGTGAATCTCTTCTCTGGGGACCAGCCTCGCCTCCCATTCCGTCATTTTAACCCGTAACTGTTCTGGGTTGAGGCGCGGGAGGTTGGTTCGCACTGTGTGGGGGTCCAGCGGTCCCTCACTGGGCATGCTCCTGTATTGTTGCTTCAGCCGTCGGTTTGTGAGACTGTCATAAAAGTCCCCCGGCTTCGCTATGTCCCTTGGCTGGGCTTCGCACAGGTATGGGTATAGGTGTGCCAGGCCTTTTGCTATGGCACTGCGGTCTGTGTTGAGGGTTGCATCTGTGCATTGTTCCCTGACGTTCACCTGGCTAATCGCGTGTTGGCCATCTCGGGTAGTAAGGAACGCTAGGTCCGGGAAGTGTGTGAAAAGTTTGAGGCACGTTGTGAAATTTATCGCAGTTGGCGTGTCCTTGGGTACTGTGAGCTTGGCGGTTTGGTCTGTGCACATCGCTTGCCAGTCTGGAGGCGCCGGTAGGTCCCCATCAATTATTTTGCCTGCTTTCGTTTTTCTTGTGGTTCCCTCCATCTCTTTGTCAGACTTTCTTCTGGTCGCCCCTTCCAGTTGCTCCATTATCTTCGGTACTGGGGTTTGGAGTTGTCTGAGCATCCCCTCCGTCCCTTGGGGCGTAATGTTGTATCTGAGTAGGGCATTGAGTTTCCTTAGTGTGTTGTGTTTTGTCTGGTGCCCCCCCCAGAGTTTGTCAAGGTCTGTGCAATTCATGCGTGTGGTGCAGTGGTATTCAATCAGTCCTCTGGTGGACCTGCTGACGTGGGACATTCTGAGTCTAGACTTCAGGTTTATTTGCCTCCACGCCGGGCCCCGTACTGCTCCTCTGTCCTCTTCACTGTGCATGGCCTCCAGCAGTCCGCTCCAAATCGCCTGGGCGTAGACTGCCTGGAGCGGCACCATGCCCAAGCCGAACCTTTCCTTTTCCTGTGTGGTGAAAATGTTTGGTGTTCCGTTGCGGGGCAGACCTTGTATGTTCTTTGTGGCCCCACCTATTATTTTGTTGAAGTCGTCTATTTCACCCGCTGTGTAGAGCCCCAGGTGCAGTCCATACCTGAACTTCCCCAGTATTGCAGAGTGAAGGGAGAATTCTTTTTGGTCCGGCGTTAGTGGGGAGCGCAGTAGTGCTTGTATCCTGTGGTTCATCTCTTCCCTAGCAGCTTCTTTCTCCTTGTCCCATCTGCCTGTGAATGCCAGTAGTACTCCTAGGTATTTGTATGTGTCGTCTGGTTTGAGTATTTTGAAGTGGCTTAGCTTACCGTCTACCCCAACGATTTTGAGGTCTTTATGAAGTTGCTCGGGTATGGAAACCCCATTTTTTATGCCGGTTATGGCTGACTTGGTAAGGTTAATTTTGAGTTCACTCCATTGTGAGAATGCCTGCAGTTTGTGCAGCTGAGCTCGCATGTGGAAAATCGTGGGGCATAGTATGAGCAGGTCATCGACGAACGCCCCTGCTGTTGTCCTGAGGGGGCCCAGTCTTTCCTGTTCCGCTGCGTATTTGTGCTGGTATCCATGCTCCCCCACCTCTAGCCATCTTAATAACGGTTCCTGGTATATTATGAAAAGGAGGGGGCTCATGCTGTCTCCTTGGAGGAGGCCTCTTTGCACCTGCACCGTTTTGTGAGAGGTTTCCCCTCCTACCCTGGTGTTCATTGACATGGTGTCGTGGCTTTGTGTACCCAGGACATCTCGCACCACCTGTGTGAGTTCGTCGGGTATTCCGAGGTATTGCATTGTGTGCAGTAGTTTGTTGTGGTCCACTGAGCCATACGCATTTTCGAAGTCTACATACAGGCCATGCAGTTCCCGTCCCGAGACATTTGCATCCTCTATCGCATTGGTCACTCTGGTGAGTTGTCGGAGTGTGTTCCTTTTTTCTCTTGAGCCTTCCTGCGCCTGGGCTAGTATTCCTTGCGTTTCGCAGAACGTAGAGAGCATGTTTGCTATTTGCGAGGTGTATAGCTTGAATACCCCCTCAAGTAGGGCTATGGGTCGGTAGTTTTGCTGTAGGGTGACGTCCCCTTTCTTGTGGTGGAAGCAGAATGTCCCCTTTTTCCAGGTGAGGGGGACGTGTTTGCTGTTCCACATTTCCAGCATGAGCGCATGTAAGGCGTCGTGGAAGTCCTCTGGCATGTACTTGAGAATTTCGTTCGGGGTCCTGGTGGGGCCTGGTGCTTTGTTGTTGTTTAAGGTGTGTACCGCCTTGCTGTAGCCCTGTCTACTTATTGTGAGGTCCAGTCCCGTGGGGTCTGGTCTTGGTGCCTTTATGAGGCGCTCTTTATGAGCTGGGTCTTCCCATGGTGGGGGTTTCGGGTCGGGCAAACTACGGTGCTCCATCTTGTATGGTGCTGAGTGAGCCATGTGGTCCACTAGTGCGTTTGCAATGTTCTCGTGGCCTACAGCCAGGTTGCCCTCCCTGTCCTGTAGGGCCTGTATGTTCGCCGTGGGGGCATGGCCTGTTTCTTGCGCCTTGGCATATATCCTTTTGTGGTATCTTTTTTGGTTGTTCCAGTATTCTTTTACCGTTTTGTCATTGTGCCTTTGCTTGGCTCGTTTCCAGTGCTGTTTGACCACTTTGTGTGCTGCCGACCTTTCTTTTTTGGCCTCTTCAGTAAGCCATGACACCCATTCCTTTGCATCTGCATTGTCCCTGTCCGTTGGGCCCTTCATTTCTCCTTCCTTCAGGTTTTGGAGGGTTGAGTGTTCCGTGTGTGGGTTTCGTAGGTGTCGTTTGGTTTTCTTGTGCATCCGCATCTTGAGTATTGCAGCGTCCCTTTCTTTTCTGTCTTTTTTGCTCATTAGCAGGTCTGTTGCCCCACGGTTGGAGGCTCTCCCAACTATCGCAGTTGGTAGTTCCTCGTTCTTCAGCGCGCAATTGTTCGCTCTGGTGAGTATACTCAGCACGGCCTCTCCTGCTCTGTCTATGGTGGCATGCGCTACCTGCCTGTTGCCCTCTTCCCTGCATTGGGTGGCTATCTCTGTTATGCGTTTCAGCTCAGCAGTCCTGGCATAGTCGTGTGTCCTGAGGAGGACGCTTTGGAGGGTTTCCCTGTGCGTTTTGTTCAGGGGCGTGTCCAGCTTCACGTGCCCTGGTTGGGGGTCGCGGTCCACGTACGGTTCATGGGTGTCTATGCTATTTAGCCGAAGGGTTGCTAGGCTCACCATCTCATGGTCACTCGTGTGGTGTTGAGTGAGGTGTGTGGTGCTCCCCGTCTCGTATTGGGCCCGTTTGTTCCTCGGTGCTAGCCATCTGTCAATGTTTCTATTTTCTGCCCAGTTCAGTGTGGTATTGACCGTTGGGCCTACATTGTGGAGGTCCAACTCCTCCGCTAGCTTCTTCCATTGTTTGTCGGTTTTCGTTACCCCCTTGCCCGTGCTGGTGTTGCTCGCATTGAGGTCTCCTCCGACAATGACATGCTCGTTCGGTTTTTCCGCTGTTCTCCGGAACAGGTTGGTTGTATACTTGAGTATTTTGTCTCTGGTTCTCCCCTCTTCTGCCCCTGGTGGGTTGTAAATGCCCAGCACGTGGTACATTACTTCCCCGGGCAGGTGCAACACCACATGTAGGAGGTATCCCTCAAGGTGCCTCGCAGGGACAACATGGTGGTTGTGCGCGTGGCTGTAGGGGCTGCTGAGGAGTATGGCTACTCCCCCTTTCACTGCCTGTTCTGCAGTGCCCTCCGCCTCTTTCACCTCGGTTTTGGTGCCTATCGCGGTGTACTGCATATCTCTGAACTTCCTCATCACACTGTCGTGTGCATGCTTTACTTCCGTGAGCACGACCACTTGCAGACCCATTTGGTTTTGGTTTCTTTTTCTGACGACCTCGGCTAGGTCGAGGCAAGCGTCACTTTGTCCTGCTATATTCCATGTGAGCATGTGTAGGCGGTCTTCCCCTACGTCCGTCTTTTTTGGTTCTGTGAGGGGGGGCTGGTGTTCTCGGGGGTCTTGGCTTGCCTCCAGTGCTTCCTGTTGTGTGTCTTCGAATTTCTCCCATTGTGTGGTGGGTTCGTCATTTACTTCCTCCTCCCCCTCTCTTGAGTGGGTTTCCAGCGTTCGCTGTTCTCCGAGCGTTTGCTCATCGTCACTTGGCAGCATCGTGGGGGTTAATCTATGAAGCCACCTCCATAGTCCCGGTTGCTTTGTGGCTTCCCTGCGTCCCCCTTCTTGGGTTCGTGGCGCATGTGCCTCGACCTCTGGGTTTGTGTTTGGGCCATCGGTGGGCTTCCTGGTCCCTGTCGCATGCTGACTGTCTCTTGGCGTTTGCCTTTGTCCCTCGGCGGCAGTCATCCTCTCCTTCACTGGGTATTGTATCGATTTTCTGTAGGCATCGACCGCTGCTCTGTTAGTGGTTCCCCATTTGCTGACTGCCTCATTGAAGTGGGTGGGCCAGTGTCCCTCTGGGCATGTTTTTTGGAAGTGCATCCACGCTTTGGTGGCCATTAGGGCCCACACCCCACAACTGTAGTGGTCTTGTGCACTTTGGTTGCCTACGTTCATTAGTTCTACAGTTACTTTTTTGCACAGTTTCCTGGTGAGGTGTTCCGCCCAGTTGGTCATTTCCGTCGTCAGTCTCTTGGTGTTACGTAGCGTTGCATTAGTTTTACCATTCGAGGAGTCGTATATCCAGAGCTTAAGTTTGTCGTTCCCCTTGTCTGGTCCTGCCAGCACTACCCTCCAGTGTTTGCCATCGCACACCGGTATGCAGAAGCTCCGGGAGTTCCCGAGTAGCTGTAATGCCTTCGTGGTGTGTGGCTCATTGTTGTTTTCCGGTTTCAGTGTTTCTCTCATTGTGGCCACCACCAGGGGGGGCATTGGGTTATTCTCATATAGTGAGTGGGCATGTTGCATTTGGAACATGTTCAGTCGGCCCTTCCTCTCGAATAGTCCTTTCGTGGTGGTGTTGTGTGGGTACGTTCCCGTGTGGTCCTGGCTTCCTCCACCTGTCATGTTTGTTTTCCAGCAACAGGTTCGCTGCCTCATCCTTTGCTCAACCTTCCGCATCAGCGGCCTGCCCTTCGTTGGGGTGCCTTCTGTTACCGCAGTTACTGCGTATTCTGGCTTCCTTGTTCTAATGAACATGGGCTTACCATTGCGGTAAATTATTCTGAGTAACTTGTAGCCGTGGGGTGGCCGTGCCCTCCGTTTTGCTGCATTCTTCGCTATGGTCCGTTTTCTCCTATTTCTGCGGCCACGCGTTATGTTGTTGCGTTTAATGCTGTTTGTTCCCCCTGTGCAACAAGGTGTTTTCCCTCTTGGTATTAGTGTAACTATCAGCATGGTGAGTATTGGGGTTAGGGCGAGTGCAGCGTTCTGCAGCGGCCCGGTAATGTCGTGTCGTGCTCCTCGTGAGCATTGTAGTTCTATTTGCATCTGTGTTGAGTTTATGGTTACAGCGTTACATTGCCCTAGACCGTCCGCTGTAGCGCCCCTAATATTCTTTTCAGGGTGGGTTTTGTTTTTGGTAGCTTGTCCCATCATTACGTAAAAGTTTCTCAGTATTTCGGTGTGTTTTTCAGTTTTTCCAATTTTAACGTAAAGTGTTTTTGGGAATTCGCTTGTGGTCGAAAGTCGGCAATTTGCCCCCATATTTTGTGTATGTTGCCCCCCAACCTTCCTAAGCCTCTCCCCAAAGTTTTCCATCGCCCCTTTCGGTATATTGGGCCATACGCCGTATTTTGTATCTTTCACTGTTAGGGTTCTTATAGGGTTCGTTGCGGTGTCGTGGTTGTTTTGTTGTAGCTGAGTGGGTGGTAATGTTCCTGTCGGCTGGTGGGGGCGGTCACTTTGGGTTGCTGCTGTATGGTCAGGCGTACATCTGTGTAGGCTGTTTGTCGGGTTTAAGGTTACAGCGTTACATTGCCCTAAACCACGCACTGTAACGCCCCTAATGCTCTTCCCAGGGTAGGTTACGTTTTTAATTTGTTGCCTCATAATCGTGTACAAGTTTTGTGGAGTTTCAATGTGTTTTCCGGTTTTTCCGATTCTTACGTAGAGTATTTTTGGGAATTCGCTTGTGGTCGAATGTTGGCAGTTTGCCCTTATATTTTGTGTATGTTGCCCTCCCACCCCCATGAGCCATCCCCCGGAGTTTTTCAGCTTCTCTTTCAGTATTTTGGGCTGTATGCTGCCATTTGTGCATTTTATTCTTAGGGTTAGTATAGGGTTCGTTGTGTTATTTCGGCAATCATGTTTTCGCCAGGCGGGTGGTAATGTCGCCCCCTGTTGTCCGGGGTGTTTACCTTGGGCCTCTGTTGCATTTCCTGGTGTGCCTTTGTATCTGCTGTTTATTTGGTACTCTTTGCGTTGCTCGCCATTGGTGTGGGAATATGGGTGTTGTTTGTTGTGTTTGTGTGAATTTTCACTGTGAGGTGCTGTAATGGCATCAGTTACGGTTCGGGAGTTAATGCATTGTGCTTGTGTTATGTGAAGGTTAGTGGAGTGGGCAGGGGCATGCTGCAGGTTCATTGCTGCGCAGGTGCCTATTGTGGCAGTATTGCAAGTATTTAAGGCAGTCATGCAAATACTTATCACCGACATCATACTGTTGTTATCGGTGTGTGGTGTGCTCTGCTTTATCATTTGTATCATGGGCGGTTCGGTGACTTCGTAATTTGTTATCTTATCACCTGACAGTTGTTGGCTTTTGGTGTTTCTAATGTTAGTTCCTCGCTCGGTGTCATGGGTGTTATTTGTGGGGTATTCAAATTTGGGGACAGTCACGGTTTTGGCATTACAAGTGGTCAGGTGGTTAATCTTATTGTGGGCAATTGTAATGACGTTTCTAGTATTTATGTGAGTTATCGCTTCGGGTTGTGCAGTGCTGCCATAGTTTCTGCGCAGTACAGCTGAGGGGCTTGTGGTCCCAAGATGCTCGGCAGGCAGGGTACAATCTTGTGTTCGGGTTTTGTCTTCTCGGTGTGAATGGCGTGGGTCCTGTGCCCATCCGAACATGCAAGGAAGCGTTGCTTCTGTTGGGTGGCACGTGGTGGATGGCAAGTCAGGGCTAGGCATGCCCCCATTTCGGCAAGTGGCCCAGGTACAACTCAAGCAAATATTGAGAGCACAATTGTTATTGATTACTTTGAGGCGCCGATTTTGCACCATACAGGCTATTGCTATTGACATTCCTAAGGGGGGATTCTTGGTCCCTATATCTCTATATGTCGTGCTTTGCACTGACACCTGTTGATTGGGAGTTGGCCGGAGTCGCTTCACGCTCATATTCTTGCTGCAGATCGAGGTTCCTGCATATTCACCTCCCTCAGCAGGATCCCCGTCAGTCGCTTGGATCGTGGGCCTGCACCTTTTCTTGTCGGCTTGAGATGCTGGGTGAAGTTCCCTGCCCGCACCGCCCGTCAGGCAGCCCTCGATTGCCGGTATGTTGTTGGCTCTGATGTGTTTTGGTTGGGTGTGGATGCGTACCTTGGAGGTTGACGTGTATGTCTTTGTGTAGTCTGCACCGAGCCTGCTACACGGCACAGGGGGGATGAATATTTCCGGATCTGTTTCTGGGGTTGAGGAGCCCCGTGGGTCTGCTATCGTTGTGGTTTGTTTGTTTTGTTTTGGTTTGTTCCCCTTGCGGTTCTGTGGGTTTGTGATTTCGCGGGAGCAACCGCTGGAGCCAACGATGCTGGACGTTGCCAGTTTGTTTTTTGTTTTGTTTTGTTCCCCTTGCGGGTCTGTGGGTTTGTGATTTCGCGGGAGCAACCGCTGGAGCCAACGATGCTGGACGTTGCCAGTTTGTTTTTTGTTTTGTTTTGTTCCCCTTGCGGGTCTGTGGGTTTGTGATTTCGCGGGAGCAACCGCTGGAGCCAACGATGCTGGACGTTGCCAGTTTGTTTTTTGTTTTGTTTTGTTCCTTGCCGTGGGTTTGTGATTTCGCGGGAGCAACCAGTGGACGTTGCCAGTTTGTTTTTGTTTTGTTTTGTTCCCCCTTGCGGGTCTGTGGGTTTGTGATTTCGCGGGAGCAACCGCGGAGCCAACGATGCTGGACGTTGCCAGTTTGTTTTTTGTTTTGTTTTGTTCCTCTTGCGGGTCTGTGGGTTTGTGATTTCGCGGGAGCAACCGCTGGAGCCAACGATGCTGGACGTTGCCAGTTTGTTTTGTTTTGTTTTGTTCCCCTTGCGGGTCTGCGGGTTTGTGATTTCGCGGGAGCAACCGCTGGAGCCAACGATGCTGGACGTTGCCAGTTTGTTTTTTGCTGTGTTTTGTTCCCCTTGCGTGTTTTTTGTTGTGTTTTGTTCCCCTTGCGTGTTTTTTGTTGTGTTTTGTTCCCCTTGGGGGTCTGTGGGTTTGTGATTTCGCGGGAGCAACCGCTGGGGCCAACGATGCTGGACGTTGCCAGTTTGTTTCCGTTGCGGGTCTGTGGGTTTGTGATTTCGCGGGAGCAGCCGCTGGAGCCAACGATGCTGGACGTTGCCAGGTTGTTTCCGTTGCGGGTCTGTGGGTTTGTGATTTCGTGGGAGCAACCGCTGGAGCCAACGATGCTGGACGTTGCCAGTTTGTTTCCCACTCGGGTTTGTGAGGTTTGTATTTTGCGGGAGTATCCGCTGGGGCCGATGGTTCGGTGTCTCGCTAGTTCGTTCCCCCAGCACACTCGCGGGTAATATTCGCACCTGTACGTGCATGTCGCAGGGATTCGTGTCGGGTGGGCTGGGTTTCATGCGAGTAGATTTTCTGCTGGTTTCGCTTGGGTCTGGCACGTGATGGGTTTCGCTGCAGTTTGAAGCAAGGTGTTTACTGTGCTTGCAAAACGTTGGTGGGTCGTCATCGTTCCGAACCTGCAAAGTACAGAGGGTATTGATCAGCACAACGCTCAGAAAACCGTCGTTTTGTCTTAAGACTTGCGCGGGCGGGCCTGGGCGGGCCAAATCTGCTTGTTGCCATCTCTTGTCGACGTCTGGCTCGTGTGCCTGGTTCGCTGTGTCCGTGTTAATGGCCAACGTCGCGGCAAACACCCAGGCATGTCCGCAGCCTCTCCTGTTGCAGTAAGGCGTGGGAGGAGGGGTGGGCCGGGTGGAATCCGCATGTTCCCGTTGCGCGCCTTCCCATCTTGTTGTTATCGCCCACTTGTGTTGTCCTGTGAGCACAGTTAGTAATAAAATCGCATTTTTGAAATTTATTTTTAGGGGCCGCGGCCCAATGTGGGCAGCTGTCAGAGAGGTGGCACGTTCAGGCGGGCAGCCGAAAAGTGTGTAGCAGGCTAGTGAAAACACTAGGGGCTACTCCCTCTACTATAGCACGCCCACAAATGGGCTCAACCCACTTTTCAGCAGGGTGACATCCAGAGAAAAAGCCAGGTGCTAAGCAAAAAACTCTAGAAGATGGAGAAGCAGCCATGGCCGGGTGAGTGGAGGGGTGGCTGAAACTGAGCGGTAGGGAGGGAAGTCGAAGAATTAAGGGGTATTTGGAGACGATGAGGAAGGAGGTCAGGGTGGGCGGGGGAGAGGGGGAGGTGGGCGAAAACCCTTAATATCTGCCGGTGAGAAAGATAGACAGCAGTGCGACTTGCAATTGCACCTAATGGTTTCTGCCATTGATATACTCTCAGCCTGCAAACGTCGCTGCTCGATGCTAATTGCGCCTTCATATTTCTTCTTGCGTATGTCGAATTCGTACGGTTTGCGCACAGCAATCTGCTTGTTTACTTCACCGTTCAAACACCGAAGAGTGTCTCCATCTAGCGCGTCTAAACTTGTCTCTGAAAATTCTGTATAAAGTCTGCTTTTTATCTCATTTGAGTCAATTTCGCGCAAAGCGCGTTTCCCGGAAACGCGTGAAGAATTGGAGCTAACTTCCGATCTAGACGTCAAAGGCGCGTTCCAAAGGACCATTTGCGTATTTGCGCTCGGGGCTATGCTTGGAATTGGCTCCTGATCAAAGAAGTCGGTATCTAACTCCATAGAATCTTCAATAACGAATTTCGGGCACGGTTTGCAGATAATCTCGCAACCCTCGTCAAAAGGAATAGAAAACATATTTTCGTCAAAGTTAGCCGTCATTAGCTTATGAAGCCGTTTTTTACGTTCCGAAAATGATATGGACTGACGAGTCAACAGAGAACTTCTATCTTCTTGGATCGATCGATTCTCGATTTCAACGCAAATGACACCATGCTATCCTAAAATCGTATCTTTGATCTGAACAGACCGAATCAGGAAGCGGCAGCAAATGTCATTTCTGACAAAAATCTGACATCGATATCTGAGATGTCATTTTTAGCCGACAGAAATGACTTGCAATATTTTGCTGAAGTTACATCACTTTTTTAAAGTTTCTTCACACACACACCCCTTTCACAGTTGACAGCCAATTTTCTCTCATTTTAGCATGGCGACTGCAGAAGCATTTCAACAACTGAGAGAGAATTACGCCTGCCACGACTATCTCGGCTCTAGGTGGAGCATTATTCGAACGCTTGAAACCGACCGTCCCGCAGACACCTTGCAGTTGATAAATCATCCGACTGACATTACCGACGAGACTCCTGAAATGGTTTTCAATGTTCCCAGTATTCAGGGGAACCGAGGGATGATTGTAGATACAGAGGGCAACCTCCAATCAGAAAAACGAGTGGCGTTTAGTATAGTCGAAAACGACAGGTTCTTTTTGTTTTTTGTCGTACTTAGGAGCAATAAAATGACTCTGCTCGAATTGAGCAGCTTGGTTTTGAGTTAACCCTGAGCTCTCCAAGGCACACCAATCGGCTTTCAGCTTTCGACAACCCAAAACACAGAGCAGAGGCAGCAAACAAAAGCACGGAATTCGTTTTGGCGAGCTATGTAACCCAGGCGTGGAAAACGCCGATTGCAGCGCCTTTTTGGAAAAGCAAGAGGCCAGCGCCTTCCGCCTCGTGAGTGAGCGTGATTAACATCACCTTGTCCTTTTGCTGATGTCCAGGCCTCGCACAACAAATCTATCTTCCCCACCAACGTGTCAAGCGTATCCATATCATCATCTTTCAGAGGCCACACTCCAAGAGGTATAATGCGAGCGGAATCTCCAACCTCTACGAGAAGGGGCAACAAGTCTATAAGAACGGGAGGAATATCCCAATTCGGTCCCGGATTGTAGGCAGCGTCGGAGCCACACAACGCCAAGAAAACGCTCACTGCAAGCAGCGTAATGTGGAGAGTCGTACATAACACCCCAAAATAAATAGCCACGATCGTTGATCCCGCACGAGCGTGACGTTCAATAACCCTTCCCCGATATGCGTCCCTGTCACCAAACAATCTAGTAAGACATACGTCAACCCTTCCTTGACGCGAAGTCTCACAGCAGCACAATCACATGTGTATTGTACACACGTTTCGGGATATTCATACCGTTAAAGCTTGTGGGCGATTGGGGCGCCGCTTCGTGGTGCCACCCATATTCGCGCCCTCCTACAACGTTTGCTCCGATTCCAAGACATATCGCGTATGCATATCCATAGTAATATATACAAGTTTGTCTTTCTCTTCAAGCATTTTCACATACTTACTTCCACGAAATGCTTGGGCGGTTTTATCCTCGATTCATACTGAGCTGACGTCACACGTGCATGAACATTTCTCGTATGTCGGATCCGATCCCAGAACCATCAACGTACCCGAAATGCTTGGGCGGTTTTGTCCTCGATTCATACTGAGCTGACGTCACACGTGCATGCACATGTCGGATCCGATCCCAGATCCATCGACGTACCCGAAATGCTTGGGCGGTTTTGTCCTCGATTTATACTGAGCTGACGTCACACGTGCATGCACATTTCTCGTATGTCGGATCCGATCCCAGATCCATCGACGTACCCGAAATGCTTGGGCGGTTTTGTCCTCGATTCATACTGAGCTGACGTCACACGTGCATGCACATTTCTCGTATGTCGGATCCGATCCCAGACCATCAACGTACCCGAAATGCTTGGGCGGTTTTGTCCTCGATTTATACTGAGCTGACGTCACACGTGCATGCACATTTCTCGTATGTCGGATCCGATCCCAGATCCATCGACGTACCCGAAATGCTTGGGCGGTTTTGTCCTCGATTCATACTGAGCTGACGTCACACGTGCATGCACATTTCTCGTATGTCGGATCCGATCCCAGATCCATCGACGTACGAGAAATGCTTGGGCGGTTTTGTCCTCGATTTATACTGAGCTGACGTCACACATGCATGCACAGTTACTGCGTCTCAGCGCCCTAGTTGGTGCAAGCGAGCGGAAACCATTCTTGAAGAACACTTCTTAGAGCTAGCACTTCGGAAACTGCAATGACCTCAAGAAACCGAGGCGGAAAAAACGCGCCTGCAAAACCCGTGGGGGGAAAATGCCCCGAAACGCCCCTGAATACCACCGCTGCCATGTCGATGGATGCGACAGTAAACTAATTCCAGCGCAGACATGTAGGGTTTGCAATAGGAGCTTTCACTTTAGCTGCGCGAATAAAAAGTATCCGGCGGTGCAGTGTGGTGCATGTAAAGAGGTACTTCCGGAAGATAGGTGTTGCTATTGTGATAAGGGGGCTTTCGTAACACGATGCAAGGTGTGCGAGTTGCGCTACCACCCAAAGTGTCGAGAGGGAAGAGGGCTAAAGAGAAATTTGTTTAACTGCGGTCGCAAGGAATGCGTCGAGCCTAGCGGAGGAAGATCGGAACCCACTGTCGTGAACATGCACGACATACAGGCGACGAAACAACTGGGCGAGCTGCCAGGTCCGAAGACCGCTGTGAGGAAAGCTTTAGATTGGAATGCGTTCGATCATGCCCTCACTGTACTAGGGTGTATCGCGAGTCAGACGAGAGACAGTCGTGTCTGAATGACGAGTGACAGCACCAGTGACAGTCACCAGTATGACCGCGAGGTATGACAAGGGTGACTGACAGCTTGTGACTTTTTGAACATCTGCAACCACAGCAGATCAGGTTGAGAGAATTGGTGGGAAACCATTTTATATTCAAACAGCCACACAGATCTGGAGGGAAACCAGGAGAGTCCCAGATCTTGCCACATCATCAGATCTATGACTATTCAGTAATTCTGAGCAGAGATCACTGTATGACTGGCAGCTACAGCCCAAGAGCCAAATGACAAGACCTGTCAGAGGATATGTGAACATGAAGTGACTGAGCATGTGACTGTCGAATTCGGATGAGATCTGAGGGAATTCGAGTCGACATGTTACTACTTAAAGAGCTGAACAAGCTCTCATGTCAGTTTTTGAATTAGTTACACATTGGCACTGAACTCTGGTGTCTTGTAACTTCAAACAGTGAAAGTTCATCTAAGCATAAAGAAATATCCGACAGTATACAAAGTATTCCGATATCAACCTATGGTCCCTGTACCATATTCCCTGTAAGTGTTACTTGCACCCTTGTGAGACTGGTTCAGTCCTCACAACCGAACAACTGGTATCAGCGTGGTCGTGGTTCACGACTTCCGTTAGTATCTGCGTTCCACAACGCGTTGTACAAACACAATTTTAGCCTGAATCTTCCGCCTTTGGGCGAAGGTGTCGTGCCTCAACCAAAGCACGACCTGTTCCTCTGAGAACACACGATATCTGCATATCGTACCGACCTGTGCCGCATAGTTACGACTGTGCAGTTTGCCGCTGGGCCAACTTTCCTTCTCTGAGCGACCTTTCCGCAAGATTCTTCGCGCGGTTGGAATTTTGCCCTGAAACGAAATCGTGCCTCAACCAAAGCACGACTTGTTCTCATAAGAACACTACGTATCTGTTAATTATCTCGACTTGTTCCCGCATAATCGTGCCTCAACCAAAGCACGCCTTCAGCAATTGTCTCGTGCCAGCGTGTGAATTTCTCCAGCGACCTTTCCGCAAGCCGGTAGAATTTCAGTTTAAATCGGCGAATTCTCGCTGAGCAAGTTTTGACAATTCTTGACGCGAAAGACACCGTACGGCAGTACTTGAACTACGAGCTCAGCACCGTATTTTGGTGCCCTTCCCTTCGTGCGGTGATCTTCCTGCGCAATTTGCCCCCTAGTGGCGAAATCGTACGGAAATTAACGGCTACCGACGCCTCCTCCTTGCTACCGTTTCCGTGCGCAAGGCTGAGAGCGTGATCGACAGCAGCTGCGTTTTGTTACGGAAGAAATCTTCTTTTCTGGACAATCTTTCCGCAGGATTTATTTTTGCCGGCGGTTTGTACCGGTAATTAAACATATTTTAGCCGAAATTATCGCCAAAACGCGTCTGCCGTACCGTAATGATGATGAATGACTACGGAGCACAACAGCCCGTCACTGGTGCGAGCGTATCTCCGGGACCAGTGACGTCTTTCGGGCCAGCAGTGTCGGAATTGGGCGCCCACTTTGGGGTCCCGCCGTCTGCCGTACAACACACAGCTGGTTTTCCGCCGTTTCCGTACGACTACAGCGGACAATTTGCTGCGTACCCTCCGGGTGCTGCTTTCGACGCCGGGTTAATGATGACACCGCAGCAGCAATTTGTGGGCCAGCCGCAATTGCACCCGCAGACGTTGCAACAGCAGATTTTTCCACAACAGCAATTTGTGAGTCAGTCGCAATTGCAACCGCCAACGTCACAACAGCTGGAGTTTCAACAATTCGTGCACCAGCAGCAACTGGAAGTGCAGCGACAACTACTTTGGCAGCAGCAGCAACCGCACCAACACCAACTGCAGCCGAGATCGCTATGGCAAACGCAGGTGCCGGTTGCTTCCGTGGCAGTGAGACCCGTGTCACCGGTTCCCTTCGGTGCCTTCACACCTGAACCGGTGCTGCCTTCCTCTACACCTGCCTTCCTTGCTGCTTCTGGACAGGCACCCTTGCACCCGGGCCCTGTCAACCCTGCAGGATCTACCAGCCCTGAGGGGGGGGGAGGAGAACCAACGCCAGTAGGACCCTTGCCGCTGGCTTCACAGCTCAGCGCTGGTTCCTGCACAGTATCTCCTGCAGTGTTCTTTACTGACGTTACGCAGGGCGGTGCTCCTGACCCAGCGATTTTGTCTGCGTTATCGACTTCGGGACCTGCGCCTGCCATTTCTTGCCCAAAGATGGGGGATTGGGTCCCCATGGCAACAGGGGCCGCCGGAGGCCCTGGCCAATTTTCTGCGACGTCAGTGACAGGAGCCAGCGCAGCGGTGTCTTGCCCGACGATGGGGGATCGGGTCCCCATGGCAACAGGGGCCGCCGGAGGCCCTGGCCAATTTTCTGCGACGTCAGCAACAGAGGCCAGCGCAGCGGTGTCTTGCCCGACGATGGGGGATCGGGTCCCCATGGCAACAGGGGCCGCCGGAGGCCCTGGCCAATTTTCTGCGACGTCAGTGACAGGGGCCAGCGCAGCGGTGTCTTGCCCGACGATGGGGGATCGGGTCCCCATGGCAACAAGGGCCGCCGGAGGCCCTGGCCAATTTTCTGCGACGTCAGTGACAGGGGCCAGCGCAGCAGTGTCTTGCCCGACGATGGGGGATCGGGTCCCCATGGCAACAGGGGCCGCCGGAGGCCCTGGCCAAAATTCTGCGACACCAGCGACAGGGGCCAGCGTAGCGGTAGCAACGCCAGGGGGGGTCCAGCAGCAGCCAGCGGCAGCAGCAGCCAGCGAGGGACGCGCAGAACGAACCAGGAGGTTATCGGAGCGCACAGAGCTGCTGATTCAGCGCAGTAGAGCCATCGCAGGTGCTGCCTCAGCCGCCCGAGCAGGCGCTGCCCCAACGGCCCACGCAGGCGCTGCCCCAGCAGTCCACGCAGGCGCTACCCCGACTGCGCACGCAGGCGCGGTCCCAGCAACCCACGCAGGCGCTGCCCCAGCAGCCCACGCAGGCGCTGCCCCAGCAGCCCACGCAGGCGCTACCCCGACTGCGCACGCGGGCGCGGTCCCAGCGGCCCACGCAGGCGCTGCCCCAGCGGCTCACGCAAGCGTCGCCCCAGCCGCTCACGCAGGCGCTGCCCCAGCAACCCACGCAGGCGCTGCCCCGACTGCGCACGCAGGCGCGGTTCCAGCGGCCCACGCAGGCGCTGCCCCAGCGGCTCACGCGAGCGTCGCCCCAGCCGCTCACGCAGGCGCTGCCCCAGCAACCTTGGCAAGCGCTGCCCCGGTAGTCCATGTGGGTGTCGTTCCAGCGGCTCACACGAGCGCTGCTCAGCTCAGTTACGTGGATGTGTTTCCCCAGCTGCCAGCACCCGGTAACCCTCCAGCACCGATGCCAGCGTCAGGTGACCTAGTCAGTCCAAGCTTAGTGACTGCGTTGGAGGCTCATGGATCGCAACTGCAAGCAGGAGTGCGTTCGGTCAGACAGCTGAGAGAGACGCATGGGTTACAGCCTGCGGACTTGCCAGTTCACAAACCGGACCCAGCTGCACCCGCCAGTGGCTCAACCTCAGCACCTGCAGCCAGTACGTCATCCCGATCTTTCACCAGACCCCAGCATAAAGGCCCAGGAAGATTGTCTGAGCAAGATGTTCTCGGTAGAGTTCATAGAAGGAAAGGGCCAGATCAGAAGGTGAGGATACTGAAGTGGACTGAGGACGACAATTCCCTCTGGAGCGACCATAGTGGGGAGAGCGCTGGATCTCAGCGGAGCACCCCAGTTCGGCTGCAGTTGATAGCAGCTACCAGGAAGGAGAGAGAGACACTCGTACGTTGGTTTAATAATGAACCACGTACCCAGCCTGGCCGTTTGCAGTTGTACGCAGCCACGGTGACAAATCTGCAGGACCTGAAGGACCAAGTGAGCTCGAGGGAGTACGCTCGCATGTTGAGACATGGGGCTCTCAGACACGAAGGAGGGATTCCCATTAAGTTCTTTGCGGGAATTAACTTCGGACGAGCACGACCTCTGAACCGACGAGATGAGCAACCAGCTCAGAGCAACAGGTTTGCTGTGCTCCCTGAGGCTCCGTCAGATCAGTCAGCATCATTGGTGGCAGCACCCAGCAACAGCCAGCCGGCCCAGCGGGGGTCCCCTGAGGATGATCCCAGCAGCAGCAGCGGTAGCGAATCGTCGCTCAGTGGGAAATCAGTATCGCCAGAGCGAGAGCGCAGATACCGCAGCAGCAGCAGTGATGACAGTGGAGAGCGGAGCAGAGGGCGGCGAAGATTCAAGAAGAAGAAGAAGAAGTCCAAGAAGCCCAAGAAGCGAAGCAAGTTCACTGCTGAGGAGAAGGGGAAGGCTAGGGCTGCTGTAGCGGCTGAGGAGAACCACTCCCTGACGCCAGAGATGGCGGTGAAAACCCTGCTGAAGGACAAGGCTCTTAGAGACCAGGCCTTCGAGTGTCTGCCTGCGGAGAGACAGCGGGCTATAGCCAGTGCGAAGGCCGCAGGGGAAGACGTGCACTGGGAGCAAGAGGGGTGGGAAGCTATGATGGCTGCCCAGAGGACAGTGCTGCAGGAGAGGAGTACCCCTCACCCGTTGCCAGTGCGTTCCCCCACACCGAAGGACACAGACTTGGTGTGGTACGAACACACCAAAGCCCTACACCCAACGCTGAGTGAGGATGAGGCATGGCAATTGGCGGTGCATAACCACACTGGAGCCAGCACAGCGCAGACCTCGGGGACAGGAGGAGGAGTGTCGAGTTCAGTATCCTCAGCACAACCTTCGGGCTCGGAGACAGCAGCCTTGGAGGAGTGGAGATACCCTTCAGTGCCTATCACTGTGGAACAAGGTATCCGGGACCACGTGAGGGTGCACAACTCGGGGGTGGAAGAAGCTACCGCCATTGCAGCAAAGTATTCCAACTTAGCTGTGAGTTATGGGCACGCCAAGAACCATAGAGTTCGTGAGACCCTGCCCGGTCCAGTGATGCAGCTCATCAGCGACACAGGTTACCCGGTACCCGAAGGCGCAGGGTGTGTCCGGTGTGGTCGCTTACTGCGATCGCCCGAGGGCCAGATCCGGGTCACTCCCGGATTAATCTGGGATGTGATGTTGGGCTCCAACCGGACCTGTGTGCAGGTGCCTCTTTGTCAGGAGTGCACTAAACCCCCCTGGACAGGAGCCTTAGCTCAGCTGCCCATCATTCCCACGCCCGATGTGACAACGCCACAGTCTCAGCCGCGGAGTACTAGTGATCAGCAGCCCCCGCCAGATCCAGACCCTTCTCCCCATAGAGACGCGCCTGAGCAAGAACGTGGACCTCCGCCTCGCAGAGACGCGTCTGAACAGGAACGTGAACCTCCACCGCGGTCAGAGACCGATCCAGCGCGGTTGGAGCAGACACGGCTGAAGAAGCTGGAGGCAGAGGACAGACTCCTGAGTACCTTACGGAAGCTAAGGGAGCGCATCACTACGTACACGTGTCCTCTGGATCAGGCAGCGGGAGAGAAGACATCTGGACATTTGCTGCAACCGTTAAAACTTCTGATGAGGGAGCTACAAGATTACTTCAAGGAGCCGCAAGTGAGGAGAGCGCTGGCCACGAAGAAGATGAACGAGGACGCCGATGGAAGTGAAGCCACGGTCACCACCGTCCCTGAAGAACTGCGTCTGATCATCAGGGATAGGGTGGAAGGATCGGTCCAAGGACTGCTAAACCAGAAGGTTCTAACCAATCAGATGAATACGCTGGACGATCTGATCGGCACCCTCGCTCGATCTTGCATCAGCGACGCTCACCTTAGCATTCTACCCAGCATGTTGTCACGGTCTCGGCAGGCCTCGGGCAAGAACGCAGGAAGGAATGCGCGGACCTTCCACCACGCTCTAATGGAAGCGTTTGAGCTGATGGAATCCCTGCATAAGCACGGAGTCACCGGTCCAGTCAACAGAGCCTCGTTACCCGGCATCTTCCTCAGTGGACTGACACCAGAGTTGCACGCGAGGGTTCATAAGGAGCTGTTGGGCAAGGTAGACTTTCATCAGTCAACTGGACCAGCTGGGTGGGAGGCGGAACTACTGCGCAAATACGTGGAGCAGGCTACATTGGAGGAGCGACGGGATCCGGTGGGACTGAAGGCAGCCAGGGACCAGTCTCCCTTTCCAGTGGCTGCGCTGGTTGAGTGCCTCGATGAACACGTGGAGCAGTGCTTTGCGCTACCGACAGCGCCGGCAGAAGTGGAGGGCAGGCAGCTGCCTGGATCGTCTACGTACACTGGTTGCAGGAAATGCAAATCTAAGGAGCACTTGGCGAGGGACTGCCCGCAGCAGCACGACCAGCAGAAGAAAGCTGCATGGGTAAAGTGCATCTGGGATGAGGCGTTCGAGACCCTGGAGAACTCTGGCGCAAGCCCGGAACTTATGGAGGAGACGTTCGCAGTCATCGCGCAGGAGAGGGGCTCAGATTTTGGCGAGGGAGAGGCCGCGGGGGCCAGTTCCTCTCCCGGTCGCAAGGCATAGGTCCCGGAGCCAGCAGGGGGAGTACTCCGCCCCTTGCTGAGGCCGACAGGAGCGGGACCAAGCCTCTGGAGGAGAGGTCTGTGAGGGGGCGACACAGCCAGCCCTACCGGTGGAACACCCATTTCAGAGAAGACCACCGGATGAGGCATGGCCCGGGACCAGCCCAAAAGGCAACCGAGAAGCTGAGGCGAGCTGTGAGGTGGTTGAAGCGGACTCACCCGGTTACTGTGGTGGCTCCAAGCGAGATGGAGCCAGAAGTGGCACCAGCGCAGGCATCCACCCCAACAGAGGTACAAATCAGGTTCCCTTTGTTCGGGCAAGGAAGTCAGGGACACCCGTGCACAAAAGGTGTGTACCAGCGCGCCTTGCAGCCATCAGGTGCCAGAAGGGTGAGGTTCAGGGAGGAGGCAGCGCCCCGGCAGCTCTTTGGACGTGCGCTGCGACGACGACTGGACCGTGCCAAGCCGCCGCCGCTGTCGCGAGCACAACAGCGAGTGCAACGTGACAAACCAGCAGCGTGGGAGGCAGCCAGGACACTGACGAGCAGGCGGCGGGAAGCAGAGGTGCATCAGCACAGAGTCAGGAGTGCCATGGTACAGGTGAAGGGCCGCATAGAGCACCTGAGGAAGATGATGAAGGTGAGCAAGGAAACGGCGACCGCCAGACCAGCACCCTGGCCAGATGATCCAGCGCCGGAAGACTCCATCACCAGGTCTGCCCGCTGGACTGCCCTGATAGCGGAGGCAGGCACTTACCACCTACCCGACGACAACTCTGACGAAGAACTGAACCCGCGGGAAGTGGAGCCAGGTTTGCACAAACTGGCCAGCATCAGGCCGGACATAGGCGTGGACGCGGGAGCGGGGCGTTGGGGAGAGTGGCTGGACGAACATGTGCTAGCTGCCATGGATGCATCCGGGCCCACTCTCATGATCTTTTGGGCGTGGATTGGCAAGGTAAGAGTGAAGGTCCTCATCGATACCGGGGCCTCCTCCAGCTTCACATCCCTAGAGACTGTGAAGAAGCTCAAGCTTCAACCATCAGTCCATGAGAAACCAATGCGGGTGCAGGTTGCAGATGGCACAGTCTACGACGCCAACTCTTGCATTCGGCCCAAGCTCACGGCGGAGACGCGGAAGGGAAGTTATGCCAAGCAGGTAACTCTGCGAGTGATGCCCTTATCCTTGGGAGTGGACGTGGTGCTGGGGGGTGACTGGTTACGAGCTCAGCGGCGGATCACCTTTGACTACGCACAGTATGGGAGTGTGCGGTTTGGCCATGGGTCACAGAAGGTAGTCATTGCGGGATGCAATCCAGGGTCGTCATCTACAGGGTCTGGGCAGGCCATGGGACTGGTAGAGGCACAGCTTATCAGTACTAAGCAAGCCAGGAAGGACCTGCGAGCCTTGAAGAATAGCGGCGAGGAGGCGTACCTGATGTATCTGGCTCCAGATGGCACATTTAAAATGGAGGCCACCGACGACCCCAACTCTCCCTTAGAGGCCTCTGCAGCCCTATCAGAGTCATCTTCATCCTCATCATCGGAAGCAGAGGGTGACAACGCTAGGCAAAGGGGGGGGGAAGTTACCTCTGACGAAGAAAGCTGCAACAGCGACAGCACAGTAGCAAGCATAGCCACCCTAATCTCCGACAGCAGTTCGTCTGAATCTGAACAAGATGCAACAGAGCAGGAGGACTGGGCTCAGGAGCAGGTGTGTGCTCTGCGACCGGCGACGTGCCCCACATCAGCGCAACCCGCTGTGCGAGACTGGGGACCTTACCCCTCAAGGGCCAGATGGGAGGCATTCCAGATGCTTCCACGAGAGCGCAGGGAGCAGGCTGCACAGCACCACGCGGAGGAATTGGAACCTGAGTGGGAGGAGGAGGCATACTGTCTGTGGAAAACAGGGCAGGCTCTGCGTCTGCAGCAGGAGCAACGGAGGAGCAGAGGGGTGAACCACAGGAGATCGCGCAGAGTTAGCGAGCCAGTACTGGCAGCACCTATAGCAGCTGAGGCAGGGCAAAGCAAAGATGGGTATAGCTGTTTCAGGAAAGAGGCACCAGCTGCTGCAGCGACACCTAGTGAAGAGCAGAGCAGCGGCGCGGATGGCAAGGTCAAGCAGCACGAAGGCGAGACCAAGGAGGCTAAGCAGGATGAGGAGGACGCAGAGGTACCACAATGGATCCTGGACGAGCTGGTGAAGCTGAAGCAGTGGTACCAGGACGTGGTGGGCATGGAGCTCCCTAAGGGTGTCGTGGACCGCGACCACAAATCGCCGCTGCGCGTAGACCCCGAGTACCGTGATGGCGCACGGCACAAGAGGTGCTACAAGTTGTCCATGGAGGAGTTACGACAACTTCGACTGCAACTGGACGAGCTCTTGGCAAAGGGATACATCCGTCCCTCGTCTTCACCTTGGGGCAGTCCAGTCCTGATGGTGCCCAAGCCCTCCAACCCCAAGGAGCTGCGACTGGTGATCGACTATCGCCAGATCAACGAGATCACTGTGAAGGACCGTTACCCTCTCCCTGACGTACAGTCCCTCATCGATGACCTCCAGGGAGCGACTATCTTCTCCACCGCGGACGCTCTGTGGGGATTCTGGCAGGTGCCCATGGAGGAGGACGCTATCGAGAAGACAGCGATGACCACGCCGTTCGGAGCTTATGAGTGGCTGGTTATGCCCATGGGGTTGTCAAACAGTCCTTCTTGCTGGCAGCGTATGATGCAGAGCTACCTAGGACATCTCCCATTCGTAAGGGTGTTCGTGGACGATATCATGATCTTCAGTAAGAATCCAACTGAACACCTCGATCATTTGAAGCAGGTGCTGGAGGTCTGCCGTCAAAACAAAGTCCGGCTGAAGGAATCAAAACTGCGGTGTTTCAAGCGCTCGGTACGGTTCCTCGGGCATGTAATTGATCGAGAAGGATGCCGACCCCAGCAGGACAAGATCGCCGCAGTACGGGATTGGCCCAAGCTGGAGACGGTCAAGCACGTGAGACAGTTCCTGGGACTAGCTGGGTTCTACAGGCGGTACATCCAAGGATTCTCTGACCTGGCGCACCCGCTCACCAAGCTGACCAAGAGCTTAGTGCCCTGGGAGTGGGGCCCAGAGCAGGAACGAGCATTCGAACGGTTGAAGCACGCGTTGACCACAGCCCCTACGTTGATCCTGCCAGATCAGAAGGCAGCCCACAACGGCACCAGTCCATTCGTCGTACAGACGGACGCCAGTGCGGTGGCACTGGCTGGCGTGCTGATGCAGGATCTAGGCAAGGGCCTGCAACCCATAGCCTTCGAGAGCAAGCAGTTCTCGTCTGCTGAGCAGAACTACCACGCAGGTGAGCGTGAGCTAGCCGCCATCCACCACTGCACTACGCAGACTTGGAGACATTACCTGATATTCACGGAGTTCAGGTTAATGGGGGATCATGCTCCTCTAAAGTGGTTATTCGCACCTGGACGGGAGCTCAGCCGACGCCAGGCTAGGTGGTACGAGGACCTGGTGGAGGTGGGCGTGCATGCGATGGAGCACGTGCCAGGGCGCACGCTGGTGGTGCCGGACGCGGCCTCTCGCCGACCGGACTACGTGCAGACGACAGCGCGAGACGGGCTTAAGGAGGCGGGGTATGTGGACCCGAGCACCGACCAGCCTGTATCCGCGGAAGAGGGCCGAAGAGCAGCGGGAGCTAAGGGGAACCCAGCAGAAGTAACCAAAGCTAAGGCTGAGGTGAACGCAGCGGTAAAGGAGAAGAAGATGGGGAAGGAGGACCCTAGCTCTCCGCTGGACGCGGGGTTCAGTTCAGCAGACGAGGAGGACGAGGAGTACCCTCCAGTGAACCCTCCTGTGGTAACTGGGAAGCTGACGCAGCTTAATGGACTGTGGTGGGCGGAGACCCCCGACCTGTGGCGCGACGCCATGGACACAGTGGCCACGATGGCGGCAGTCTCTGCCCTTGCGGGCGTAACTACTAGAGCGGCAGCAGCAGAGCAATCAGCAACAGGTGATGACCCAGCGTCTCCCTTGGATGCAGAAGCCGTTCTGTCAGAGACACCCCCAGCACAACCGCCTGCAACAGTAGCTCAGAAGCCAGTAGCGGAGCAGCAGCAGCCATCAGCAGCAGTGCAGCAACCAGCAGCACAACCGCCAGCGACAGCAGCAGAGCAGCAGCAAGCAAGCCCAAGGATCCGACCTGGAGAACCGCTGGTGGACAAGCAGGATTGGAAGTTGATCTCCTCGGAGTTCGCTAGGCTGCAGAGCAAGTACTCTCGAGCACTGGGAGGACCATTCCAGGTGGATGCGTGCTGTGACGCTATGGGTCAGAACCGACAGGTGAGCACATTCTGGACTGATTGCTTGAACGAGCAGTGGAGGGGTCGTATCGTCTGGTGCAACCCCCCCTTTTCAGACCCCAACGTGAGCATTGAGGACATTCTGCGACACTATGCTTCTGAAGCAAAGCAGGACCCGTGCCACACAGCCGCCTTGTTCTTGTTGCCCGACTTCCCTCAGGCGAGTTGGCGACCGTTGCTACGTGAATTTGGCCTGGAGATCGTAGAAGTCATCCCAAGGGTGAACGAGCATGGTGAGCCCAACAGACTGTTTACCTCACCTGGAGAGGAGAGAGGTCACCGCTCGGCTCTGCAGGAACTGCCAGTCCCATGGCCAGTGCTAGTAGTGATAGCCAGGCCGCAGAAGCCATCCAGCAAGCTGGCCCCACGCGAGAGACCCACAGCGCAACCAGCAGTCACGCTCTCCGGAGCAGCAGCAAAGGTCAGAGACAAGTCGGGAACGGTGGAGCCAGGGGTGTTCTTGCGAGCGCTGAGAGCTGAGCACAGACGGAGCGAATATCTCAGGACCCTGAAGCAGGAGCTGCTAAATACCCAGCATCATCGCACAGAGCATTTCCGGTTGGTAAGCGACATTATCTGGAGAGTGGCTGAAGGGCGCTATCAGGTGGTGCTGGCACCGGACTCGCCCTTGCGGGAGCTAGTGTTGAGAGAAGCTCACGAGGCACCATCCGCAGGCCACACCGGCAGGGACAAGACGCTGGAACGGGTCCGAAGACGTTTCTGGTGGCCGCGAATGGACCTAGATATAGCAGAATGGGTAAAGACGTGCGTGACGTGCCAGCAGACCCAGCCGCGACAAGGGTATCCCATGGGGCTGTTGCAACCGCATCGAGTGCCAAGCAGGCTCTGGGAGGTTGTCAGCATCGATTTCGTAACCGGGCTTCCGATGACTCAGCGAGGAGTAAACGCCTTCACCACCTTCACCTGCAAGCTGAGCAAAATGGTACACGTGGTGCCAATGACCTACAACGACAGCTCTGCAGAAGTAGTGGTAAGATTGTTCATGGACGCAGTATGGCGATTGCACGGAGCTCCAATGAAGATAGTGTGCGACCGAGACCCCCGCTTTCGCGACGCCATGACTCAGGAGTTCATGCGACTAATGGGCGTCAAGGTAGCTAGCACCACTCCCTATCACCCTCAGAGCGATGGGCAAGCGGAACGCAGCAACCACACCGTGGAGCGTATGCTGCGCTGCTACGTGGCTGAGAACCAGGAGGACTGGGACCTCTGGGTGACACCTGTGGAGTACGCGATCAATGACTCCACGTCAGCAGCGACTGGATTCTCTCCTTTTGAGTTGGTGTACGGACACGCTCCCGCAACTCAGCTGGACTTCTTCATGGACGCAGCCTTAGAAGGTGGGTCAAGACGAAGAAAAGGTGGGCGAGTAGCGGCAGATAAGAGAGGAACTGCGCACGAGCTGGCCAAGCAGTTCGCGCGGCAACTACAGGCAGCGCGGGTGAACCTGCAGATGGCCCAGCAGCGCATGATGGAGCAGTTCGACGCACGACACCGGCTACAGCACATTAAGGTGAATGATCAAGTATGGGTGGATGGTCAGCACCTGACTCTGCCTGGAGATCGGGGGATGAAGCCGAAGCTGCGCAAGCTCAGGCACGGTCCCTTACGTGTAGTAGAATGTCTGTACAGCGACAGGCAGCAAGAGCTGCCAGAGCAGGACCGTGGAGCCCCGTCAGCGTACAGGTTAGAGCTACCCGTGCATTGGAAGGTGCACGACGTGTTCACAGCGGATCGGCTCACCCCAGTTCAGTCGGGAGCCAAGCACTTCGTGAGCAGGCGGGAGGAAGTGGCACCACCACCAGTCTTGGTAGAGGGTCAGAGGGAGCGTGAGGTGGAACGCATCATCAGTACTCGCTTCAGGAAGTTAGGTGGGAAGGCTGGCGGGACAGTGCAGGAGTGGCTAACCAAATGGAAAGGGCTGCCGCATAGTCACAGCCAGTGGCGAACCCGAGAGGACTTGGAAGGGCGAGGGGGCAGGCTAGAACCACTGCGAGTCTTCGAAGCTGAGGAGGAAAGGCTGAAGAAAGCTCCAGAGAAAAGGCGAAGGGAGACTCACAAGGGTCAGGAGGAGCAGCGGGCACAGTTGATGGCTATGAGACCTCCCACCCCAACCGTCCGCAGCAGTAGCCAAAGCCGGGCCTATCAGCCCCACCTCTCGAGAGTGCAGCACCCTGTCAGGATTTTGGTGTTGTTCTGCGGTACCGGTTCAGTGGAGCAGCAGTTCCAACGTCAGTTTAGGGACTGCGAGGTGGTAACAGTGGACATCCTACCCAAGTGGCAAGCCACGTGCACGGAGGACATCCTTCACTGGAACTACAAGCTCTACCCGCGGCATCATTTCGACGTCATCTGGGCCAGTCCCCCCTGCAAGGAGTACAGCAAGGCGAAGACACTAGGAGCTCCAGATCTGAAGCTGGCGGACAGGCGCGTGCGGCGTACCAGGGAGATCATTGAGTTTTACGATCCTGCGTATTTCTTCATAGAGAACCCAGCTGGTGACACGCTGCGAGGATTGCACACGCGCGCCGTAATGAAAGGTCTGCCAGAGCCACTGTTGACCACCTATTGTAAGTATGGCGCACCGTACATGAAGCCAACTCACATATGGACAAATGCGGCACCTTCAGTACCTTTGTTACAGTGCACCCACACGACTCCCTGCCCTGCGCGAGCAATGCTAGGAAGGCACGAGAACACGTCCCAAGGGGGTATCTCCTCGGCTAACACCCGCGGTATGGGTTCAGCCCAAGCAGTATATGCAATACCTCGTGCGCTGCTGTACCACCTGTTTTGCGAACTGAAGCTGAACGAGCGCATGAAGGAGGAGAGCGCACTCGCGGTAATGAACCTCATCTCGACGCTGACAGCAAGGACTGACATGTGCGAGTCTCAAGATACCGAGGCTGGTCAGCCACGGGGCGCAATGGCCGCGGAAGACCCGTGATCTGGTAGTGCTGAGGTTGCCAAACCTGATGAGCGTTGGCAGCGTGAGACGGTGAAGCGCCTTGGCGAATCCGGATTGCGGAAGGGGACCCAGACCCAAGGACTGGGGGGCACGGACCCAAGAACCGTAAGGGGGACCCGGACCCGAGGACTGGGGGGCACGGACCCGAGAACCGAGGGCTTAGCAGCCCGATCTTGTCGCAAAGTGCATGCTAACCTTCCCTGACCATGTACATAAGAGCACGCAGGACAGCCTAGCGAGGACGTAGGCGCGCCGCAAAGGGGGGGAGAGTTGTACTAGGGTGTATCGCGAGTCAGACGAGAGACAGTCGTGTCTGAATGACGAGTGACAGCACCAGTGACAGTCACCAGTATGACCGCGAGGTATGACAAGGGTGACTGACAGCTTGTGACTTTTTGAACATCTGCAACCACAGCAGATCAGGTTGAGAGAATTGGTGGGAAACCATTTTATATTCAAACAGCCACACAGATCTGGAGGGAAACCAGGAGAGTCCCAGATCTTGCCACATCATCAGATCTATGACTATTCAGTAATTCTGAGCAGAGATCACTGTATGACTGGCAGCTACAGCCCAAGAGCCAAATGACAAGACCTGTCAGAGGATATGTGAACATGAAGTGACTGAGCATGTGACTGTCGAATTCGGATGAGATCTGAGGGAATTCGAGTCGACATGTTACTACTTAAAGAGCTGAACAAGCTCTCATGTCAGTTTTTGAATTAGTTACACATTGGCACTGAACTCTGGTGTCTTGTAACTTCAAACAGTGAAAGTTCATCTAAGCATAAAGAAATATCCGACAGTATACAAAGTATTCCGATATCAACCTATGGTCCCTGTACCATATTCCCTGTAAGTGTTACTTGCACCCTTGTGAGACTGGTTCAGTCCTCACAACCGAACACTCACGATAGCATACGATAGATGCTATAAAGGTCATGAAGATGGTGAGCACCTTTTCGAAGCACTATTCACATGTTGGGAGAAGCTATAGTCATGCGTATGGATAATGCCTGAAACGTTTGCTTGTGTAAACGCGCATGGTTTTGGTGTTGTATGAATTAGGTGGGCTCGCCACGGGATCGCAACTGCCTCCTCCGCCCTCACCCCCACCGCCAGCACCTGAAGAGTGCTGCTATATTTGCGAGAAGGATGATGGACGTGGAGTGCACAGGTGCTCGCACTGCGGTGCGCAGTACCACAACGTGTGCCTTTTGAGCAAGGGCATTGAAGAGGTGAGCTGCTGTGGTAGGCCGGAGTGCATGGCGAAACGCACGGTCTACCCAACCTCGCAAGCGGAGAAAGACACTCTGGCAAAAAAGGCGCCATGCTGCTGGAAGGCGCGTTCCAGCAGAGTTTGCCGTGGCCACCGCCCCTTGAAGCGGCCACACCCCCCGAGGTTGGTGAGGGGGATGTTGAAGCGCCGTCGGGAGCGGCGGAGCAACCCGCGGACGCTCCCGCCCCCACGAGCACGGAGGTTCCCGCGGCGGGAGAGCCCGCACCGGCGGAGGTGGTGGTGGATCCGCCCCCAATCACAGGGAGCCCCGCGGCGGGAGAGCTCGCACTTGCGGAGGTGGTCGTGGAGGAGGCCGCAATCACAAAGGGTCCCGCGGCGGGAGAGCCCGCACCGGCGGAGGTGGTGGTGGATCCGCCCCCAATCACAGGGAGCCCCGCGGCGGGAGAGCCCGCACCTGCGGAGGTGGTCGTGGAGGATGCCGCAATCACAAAGGGTCCCGCGGCGGGAGAGCCCGCACCGGCGGAGGTAGTAGTCGATCCGCCCCCAATCACGGGGACGGAGCCCCGCGGCGGGAGAGCCCGCACCTGCGGAGGTGGTCGTGGAGCCGCCCGCATCCGCGGATTGGCCGGGGTGGGCGAAGGCCACCTTGGAGCAACGTGTTGCTTTTTATCCACGTTGGGTGCATCATTGTGATCTGCCGCGGTGCGCACCGGTGGTGTACGTGGCAGGGGATGGGGTGCATGGGAAGGAGGGATACACGGCAAGGTCCAAGGGGCGTTTTGAGAGGGGATCCGTGGTGTATCACCAAGGGCACAAGAGCGCGTATATTGCGGGGACGATCTTGCACGTACGAGAACGTGGGTGGTTCACCATATGCGGAGGGCCTATCCACGGCAGAAACGCCACCCCGCACCTTACGCACATCTTCCGCATGAACCGGCTCAACCAGGGCAGCACGGATAAGGCCCGTGGGGCCGCCCACTTCAAGACTGAAGAGGGGTCCGACATTGTGTACGAGTGCGCGAGGGTGTTCTTCCCGAAGCTCCTCAACCTGCACAAGTACAAAGGCTTGGAAAACGGTATGGCATGATCTTTGTTTGTGTGAAGCGGTACTCTTGCGGGGCGATGCTGAGCATGCTTGCGGTGAAATTCCTTTTGTCTAAGTGCTAGCCCCCAATTTCATTTTGACAAGCTCGACGTCCGATTGTGGGCTCTTCACAGGTGTCTCTTTGCCTCCGATCGTGCGGCAACTGACAGCAAAGGATCTTCAGGGTGGCACCTTTGCCTCGCCGAACTACACGCAGGATGACTACGTCTTCGTGGACATGCTAGCTCGGAGGGAAGTGGGTGCGAATGCAGAGCCGCAGGGTGGTGCGTCGGCGATTGCCGTCCCGGCGGAGGACGAGGGCGAGGACGTGGATACCGCCAATTCCCCACCGACATCTGGAAAATGGCGAGGCGATCCGGGATCGTTCTTTTCGTGATCCGGAACGGGATCGATCCCGGGAGGGAAGTTTCTTACGGGATCGATCCTGGAACGCCCCGGGTACGGGAACGATCCTGGAACGCTCCAGGTACGGGAACGATCCTGGAACGCTCCAGGTACGGGAACGATCCTGGAACGCTCCAAGTACTGGAACGATCCTGAATCGATGGGGGGACACTCATGATAAGTCCAAGGGTCGATTCAAGCATTCAAGGCAAGTACCATGAACCGCACATTAAAAAAAGGTAGACTTTCACAAGGCTAGAAAGCAGGAGGCAAATTCAAAAAGAAAAAAATCAACAAATCCACATAAATAGATACACCTTTGAGTACACAAGCTACTTCATTTGCATATGTTCATACGGTCTCCACTAAGATGGTATCACTGGCTATTATACTCTTCTTCTTTCTCATCTATACTTCCCACTCCTATAGCGTTTTGGTGTTGGGGTATTTTTGTCAAAGTTGCAAGCCACTTGGTTGGTTGCGCAAGCTTCACACGCGATTGTGTCGTATTCCATCTTTTAACTTGGGTAAACATTCTTGAATACTCCTTGCTGAAGGTGTTTGGCACCTCTGTCTGCACATGCGATAGTGCCACAGTGAGTAGCAGTTGAAAAGAACTCATGCGCAAAAAACAACAAAGGGTAAATAAGTACTTACCACAGCTTGTGACTTCGTGCACGAGTTCTCATTTATTTCATACTCGACGGCCTAGTCTTTCAAGCTTGGGCCACTGGCCATCTGGCTTCTAGAGTTTTCTTTCCCTTTTCTTCTATTGCTCGTGCTGAATTTTTTTGTCTTATTATCCGCATTTTTTTCTTTTTGGGAAGGTGATGCTTGCTTGTTGGTCTCCGAGTAGCGCACGTCCATGTTTTGAGTGGCCATCCTGAGGAACGAATCGTGGTAAAGCTCAACACACATAAGCTGACATGCTGAGCTCAACTGAGAAGCAAAGCAAAGCAAACAGCAAAGTTGGGCAAAGCTGAGTCGAGTTGAGCAGAGCTTAGTCGAGTTGAGCTAAGTTGAGCTAAGTTGAGCTAAGTTGAGCTTAGTTGACACGCTGACAGGAGCAAAGCTGACACGCTGAGCTGATATAAGCTAACAAGCTAAACTAAGCGGAGCTGACAAACCGAGTTGAGCTGACACACAGTTACAGGTACGGGATAATACAGCATAGACTGGAATATGTGTGTGTATGTGTGTGCCTGTTGTGTTATTCCTATGCTAGGATACGCGTGTACCTCTCTGTGCGTGTGCTATGCCTGTGGTAGGATATATGTGTATCTCTATACCACTGTTATGCCTGTGATAGGATATGTGTGTTTTTTTTTCAAAAGCTAAGCTAAGCTAAGCTCAAAAGCTAAGCTCAACTCAGGCGTTGAGTTTGGCGCTAAGTGCTGAGCTAAGATAAGCTGAGCTGAGTTGTTTTCACTCATAGAGTTGAGGTGAGTTGAGTTGAGTTGAGTTGAGCTGAGTTGAGCTTAGCTGACACGCTGACGTGAGCGAAACTGACACGCTTAGCTGATATGAGCTCAAAAGCTAAGCTCAACTCAGGCGTTGAGTTTGGCGCTAAGTGCTGAGCTAAGATAAGCTGAGCTGAGTTGTTTTCACTCATAGAGTTGAGGTGAGTTGAGTTGAGTTGAGTTGAGCTGAGCTGAGTTGAGCTTAGCTGACACGCTGACGTGAGCGAAACTGACACGCTTAGCTGATATGAGCTCAAAAGCTAAGCTCAACTCAGGCGTTGAGTTTGGCGCTAAGTGCTGAGCTAAGATAAGCTGAGCTGAGTTGTTTTCACTCATAGAGTTGAGGTGAGTTGAGTTGAGTTGAGCTGAGTTGAGCTTAGCTGACACGCTGACGTGAGCGAAACTGACACGCTTAGCTGATATGAGCTCAAAAGCTAAGCTCAACTTTGGCGTTGAGTTTGGCGCTAAGTGCTGAGCTAAGATGAGCTGAGCTGAGTTGATCAACTCGAGTTGAGTGAATGCGTAATAGAGTGAGTAATGAATTTTTAGTGAGTGGTCCGGAGTGTGGGTTGTGAGGTTATGAGAGCGAATACAATTACCTTAATGCACGTTCGTTCTTCACAGTCCCGCTCCTTTGAAGTTTCTGCCTTACCATACCCAACACCCCATGCTGTGTGAGAATGGCTTGGTTCCAAAACCTCAAAGAACATAGTGAAAAATAACATGCTTATCTTGATCTTATGTAAGACCAGAAAGTGCGCAGTACCATACCATACTTTTATAGTAATCACACATATCCTAAAAGATCTAAAACACGGGAGCACATATGTGGAAAATTATTTTTGCATCAAAATATTACACCTCTTTGTGGCGCCACGGGAGACAAGTGGTCACAGACACAAGAGTGTCAGACCTACTCAAACCCAAGATGCCATACATCACAACAAGGCCAATACCTTGTTGCTCGCGGATCAAGGGCGCTCCAAACAAACCCGCAGACCAAGGGTGCAGGCGCCTTCTTCTACAAGAGTAGAAAGCGTGACCACAATGGTTCCTTCAATGGCGCAATCACCAATGTGTGGCCAAGGGAGTTCGTTTTTGCAACGCCACAAAGGAGGTGTAATATTTTGATACCTATGCTAAATGAAATATTTCTCATAGGGTTGCAGGATTTGCACCGACCAAATAAAATATGCAAACAGCTTATGTGAAAACCGAGCTTACAGTTGATATTCGTTATAGAATACTAAAAGTCAATAGCTAAAATAAGTCTATACATTAAAACAAAACAGTTTGATAAAAAGAAAATAAAGAAAATAAAAAATAAACCACCACTCTAAGTGGGGAAGGATTACCTAAAGGGAATCCGGCCCAGTTCGCCTAACTATTACCCAGCAGTTCAATCGCAATGGTTCCACCGCGAGCTGCGAGCTGGTTCAGGCACAAAGGATTGCACAATAACAGTGTCCTCCCCACTGAATCGCATATTTAGACTGAGGAACTCTAGGTTCTACCTACAGTGAAGGCAAGGAGCGATGTTGCTGTCCTAGGCACAGCAGTTCAATCGCAATGGTTCCCGCGAGCTGGTTCAGGCACAAAGGATTGCACGATAACAGTGTCCTCCCCACTGAATCGCATATTTAGACTGAGGAACTCTAGGTTCTACCTACAGTGAAGGCAAGGAGCGATGTTGCTGTCCTAGGCAATCAGGTTTTTTTGTGAAGGACAGATGCAGTTTGATGCCTTACACGATTCTTATTAAAATCTAAAATCGTGTGACTGTGCAAGAAATACTAACCAGCAAATTGTGCCGACAGGACAATTGAAAGCAAACTAGTCTAGCAAAATCATAATTGCATACTATTCGAGCAACTTGTCACGAGGCATATACCTGTGTTGACTATGCAAGGCCATCCCTCATCGAGTCGTTGAACAAGTGAAAAGCTCCCTGCCGTCACTATCCCGACACACACCCGACTCTCTTAATTAAAAGAAAGACTAAACCAAGTGCGATGCAATAAAAAGCTCAAACAAGGACAAGAGCGTACCTTAAATTGGCTGGGTTGGGTTTCACCCCAGGGCGTGCCGAAGGCTAACGCACTCCCAGCCTCATTTGAGCGAACTGTCTATCTAAAACAAAGTTCGCATCGTCGGACCTTAAAAACTACAAGCACCTATATCACGATACTCGCTATTTATGCAAGTGCAAATCGCGCTACAAGTTGCACTGCTACTAACTGTAGTAGCAATGACTGCAAAAGACATGCTACGGAAAGCATGGAGACATACCTTAGATTCCCAGTGTTTCCACACCACCAGAGCCCAAAAGCAATTGGGGTGGTAACTGGGATCGGTGCGTCGGATATTTATATCCCGCCTCCTCGCCAAGAGCCATGGGGCGGTTGTTATGCAATTTTGAGTTGCGACACTTGGAACTTAGACTGGGCCTTTTTAGAAGCTGAAAAGGCCCAGTTTTTCACGATCCAGTAAAAACATGCAAACAGGCACACACACTTGTAAAATTCTATCGAAGAATTCAATTTGAAAGCACATTTTTCCAACTAGCTAGCCTAAAGGCAGATAACGCACACAAAACAAGTACTTAAAAATCACTTAATCATCACGTAACGTGGGAGCTCCTAGCCCCACATCAAATGTCGAGCGTCCCTATACCAACTCACCTGCCCTTCAGGATATCACAATGAATCAAGGTGCGCAGGTAGATGCACCTTTCCGATCATGCTAAAAGGTTGTGAGCGCACCTGGCGGGAATGGTGTCCGCTCATTCCGTGGGTGACCAACGGCCATGGACCATTTTCAAACGTGCTCATGGACTTCAAATTGCGAACACTGTAAGTGAATTACGAAAGGAAAATAGGTGCGCAGGCGGGATCTACTCTCAAAATTTCGTTCGAAAATTATGGGGTAAATCATAGTTTTGGGCAAGCGACAAAGTGCGTGGGTGTGTGGGTTACGTAAACACCAAACGCATCTTGCTTGCGGCGACCACGCAATGACCAACCACCTGCGGAAAATATACGGTACGCGAAAATATCAGAAACTATTTTATACTAGCAACACAATACAATCAAATTATTTAGGCTGATCTAATCAGAGTTTGCAGTGTGGTTTTCGGCTCCGTGCTTTCAAACTTCGGAGACGCACGTAAGACTAAATGGGAAGTCAAGAGCTCACGATACTGTGTCCATGCGCCATGGCGCGCCAGTGACATTTCTGCTGACATCTGATGTCATTGACATTTCTGATGTCATCGATTACTGGAACGCGAAGAAACGGTGCAGTGCGTTCGGGATTTCCGATGACGGTTTACGATCCAAAGCGAAACGAGAACGCGGATCGCGGATCATCACCATCGTTATGAGCACGCTCTCAGGCGATGCATGAACGGGGATCGTGACGTGTCGTCTTTGTTACACGAGCGCTCCGCAACGGGGGGGAACGGGGAACAGTCGATTACGCATTCAGAACTGAACGCCGAATTCCAGATGGAGGAAGAAGTTGAGGAGCCAACTCGCGGATAAAGGAAACCCGTGGGCGGAGAGCTTGACGCAGCAGCCGGCGGGTAAGGGCACGACGCACGAGTAAGTAAGGGCGGTAAGGGCATGAGTAAGGGTGGCAAGGGCATGAGCTTGGGTGGCGGTGGCCCTCAAACTTCATCAAAGGGTACTAGCCAAAAAAGGAGGAGATCATCTGCTGGCAGCGGAAGCATGCCGGCCTCGGGGCGTGCGTCAACGAGGGGCGCGGCGCCGGCATCGTCGGCCCGCACTGTGCCCCCCCCCTCAACCGCTTGAGGAACCTCGGTCGGAGGTTACCGAGGCTGCCCAGCCGTTTAGGGGAATCACCGTGGAGGAGCTAACGGCGGTGTTATTGAGGCAGGAGGAGGCGAGTCAGAAAATGCTCAAGCGGCAGGAGGAGCACTTCACGCAGCAGCTGAAGCTGTCGGAGGAACGACAGCTGCGGGCCTTGGAGCGCCAAGTGGCTGACTTTATGGCAAGCCCAGGGGAAGATGCGGCCAGCGCGCCGACAGCGGAGGCACCACCTACCCTCCCCCCCCAGCAGCAAACCCCTCAGCAGCAACCATTGCCGCAACCTCAGGCGGTGCCGATGCTCCAAATAGGACAGGAAGCGTATCAAGCGCCTCAGTTGCCTCAAACCTCCCAGCCTCCGTTGTTGCAGCAAACCTTCCAGCCTATGCAACCGCAGCAACCCCAGCCCTTCTTGCTCCAACAACCCCAGACCCAGCAGTTGCAGCAGCTCCAGCAGCTCCAGCAGCCCCAGCAGTTGCAACAGCTCCAGCAGCTCCAGCAGCCCCAGCAGTTGCAACAGCTCCAGCAGCTCCAGCAGCCCCAGCAGCTGCAACAGCTCCAGCTCCAGCAGCTCCAGCAGCTCCAGCAGTTGCAGCAGCTCCAGCAGCTCCAGCAGACCCAGCAGCTGCAACCCCTTCTGCTGCAAGCTCCCCAGACTTTGCAAATGCAGCAGTCCCAGCCCATGCTCCTTCAGCAACCACAGGCCCGACAGCTCCAGCAACTCCAGCAGCTCCAGCAGCTCCAGCAGCTCCAGCAGCTGCAGCCCACTCCAGGCGGCGCCATTGAATACCATGACCTCTGACTTGGGTAGGGCCTCGGGCGTCTCGATAGAGGAGTTACAGTTTAGCATGCCACGATAGATAGGCGGTGAACTCCTAGGAATGTAGGCGATGCCCCCGTAGGGCATGCACTTGTAGCTCCAGCACCCGCCAGACGCAAACGCTCTTTTCGACTGTTTCCGCTCTGAATTCAAGTTCTTGACCGTTACTGAAGTACCGCTCGGAATTCTTCTACGCACAATTTTGCGGTGTTGGCGCGTTCTTTTATTTCGCCCGCGCCAGAGATTCTATCGCGGCTTCTTGCTTCAAGCCGCTCCTTCCTGTTTTTCCGTAAGGCTGCAGTGTGAATTCAAGTTTAACGTACGTACAAAACAAAAAATGACCAGACCATCTCCGGCTCCGCGCTCCCGTCGCGGAGAATCTTCACCGGACTCGGTAATTTCTTCACCGCCGCACTTTTCTGGGGATTTGCAATGTCATCAACGGTCCCCGCCAGCAGATCTTGCGGTTTCTTCTTTCCGCTCGAGTGCGGTTCCGCAAGTGATCACGGAGGATGTCGCGCGGGAATTTGTTGATTCAACGGGGCAGTCAGCGGCGCACTTTCAGCGGGCGCTGACGGCGCACCGTGGTGGATATTCTTAAGTGTTGCCGACAGCGCACCAGCACGATTCTTCCCGATTGACGCACACGTCTACAATTCAAGGCCGTCACGGCCGGATGCTCCGCGGGTCTCCCAGCCCTCCCTCCGAGGGCTCCGACCCGTCCGTCCGTGCGTAGAAAATCGCCGGTTTCTGACGGTGTTCCCCGTGATTGTTTCTACTCACTCGCTGAGCTCCGATGTGCCCGGCGGGTGGATTAGGCAGTTGGAGACCTCGGTGACTGACTTGCACGGTTCGATGCAGCAGCTAGTTCGCTTAGCGAAGCCGTCTCCGCGCAAGGGGCGGGAGGTGTTTGCCTCTACTGCACCTCAAGCACCAGCAATTATTCCCATTCAGTTTCGAGTGCGTAGCTGGAAAAAAACATCGGCCACCACTGTTAAGGACTGTGCAAAGCGACACAGACTGTTGAAACCGACATTGTTTTGCAATACACGACACAGTCACAGTTCACGAGCGCCTATAACATGATCGACTGTCACAAGGGATGATCGGTCATTGACTCATGCCGCGTCATGTCATCGAAAATATTCGAATTATCGAAAGGATTTTTCGCGAATTAATTACTGAATCATCGTTCGAATATGACAGTTTGAAGTTATATGCCCATGGACCGTCTAACCTTTATCATCGAACGGTAATAAGCTGATGTTTGGCGCTACGTCAGCAAAATTCTGGGTGTCATGTTGGTGATATCGAGGTCCGGACCTGAGGTCGGACCTGAGGTCGGACCTGAGGTCAGACCTGAGGTCGGACCCGAGATCAGTGCTCGCTGTACTGTGGATTCGTTCGACCGAGAACATGAATCGGTCCGGGATCCGATGACATTCCAGATCGGGATCGAGCCGACATCAGCACGTCGACGCACGAACAGATGTTTCATTTAACCGATGACGCGCCGTAGCTTTCATGTGTGCTTAAGGAGAACGCCCGATTCCAATATTCGCTTTTAGCTTTGGGAACTCCCAGATGAAGACAGGACGAGGAGGAAACTCCCCTATTTAGGGCTGTTCCGTTTATTGTCGCGGGGGGGGGGGGGACATCAGTTTTGTCCGGAGAGGTTGAAATTTGACTTATGATGAGTGCCAACAACGTGTAACGACCTCAAATGTCCAGCCAGGAGGAGGGGTCGCCGCTGCATGTCTTTTACCCCCCCGCGACAATAAATGAACAGCCACTGTAATCGACCACAGAGACGTGCCTCTCCTCTCTGGTTTCACATCGCCGACATCCGCTCAGTGTGCATCTTCAACCTCCACAGCGGAAGCACCAGCGACGAAGGAGTACTCAGACGACGTTCTGAGCCATTGGGGATTGGGGCGGGCGGCCGTCCCATTTTTCACCGAAATGAAAAAGACGCCAAAATAGGGTCATCATACTTAAGCCCACACGTAAGGAAGTGACGCGAAAAGATAATTTACCAATACTTAACACATTAAGCGGTGCCAACGTTGACATACGCGCAATACCCACCCACCCACCACCCACCACCTGAACTCAGGTCCACGGTTATATTCCGGGAATTTGCACCCGGACAGTGTAGGTTGATTACAGCCAACATCATGGTGTTTTCGAAGAGAAAAAAATAAAACTGGGCTGAGACTGATGGCACGACATGTTTGAGGCAGCTTTGACAATCGTATACGATTGTCAAAAGTGAGTTTGAGCCAGACCTGGGGGCCAGCCTTGACAATCGTACACGATTGCCAGAGCTGAGTTTCCGCCAGACCTTGGGGCCAACTTGACACACGACTGCACTGTAAACGCGAATGTCAAAAATGAGTCTGAAGCGGACCTTGTGGCCAGCCTTGACAATCGTATACGATTGTCAAAAGTCAGTCACTATTGACCGTCACACAAAAGTCAGTGCCATAATCACGAAGACAGCGGCAGTCCTCAGGTGTATGTCCGCCGAAAAGCAAGCGCATCTCGTGTGTGTGCAAACTCTCTTTTTCCTGGATCTTTACCTTTACTTAGTGTACAGTAACCAACGAACTTTCAAATTCCAAACGAAGTGTGTCCCCTGCCCACTGCCTCACCGAGACACTTACGCTGATCTGCAAGTGAAGGGTGGGCTTTTGAGAGCTAAAGACGCCGCTTTCGCGGAGCGTGTGTCCATTCTCAAGCCCTTTTCCAGCAAAAGTCAGACGCTGGTATTGAAGGGGGGCACCCAATTTGCGCAATACTTTGTCTTTGATGTTTTCGACTCTTTCAATCGACTCAATTACCTCAAGGGGAATGACCTTGTCGAAGTCAGTTTTGACGTGGATCAGCATATCACCAGCGACGGGTTATGCAATATATTTTGAAGTGTGATTAGACTTGACGAGCGGAGAGTAAGACCGCAACTCGTTTCGATATCTGCGTTATGGATGCGTTAAACTGTTTGGTAACATGTGCCATGCCATTTTATTCGTATCCCCATTTCCCCTGTTGTTGCATGTCCGTGCTGCGAGCGGCAGCTTCCTTGGTTTCGAGTTTATTAGACGGAGAGCAGAGGGGACACGAGAGGGGAGGATAAAATACAAATTATGCACGTGGCGACTGGCGAGTCGAGCTCAGATGTAAGCAAGTATTGAATAGCTGAAGCTACAGGATGCTGTATGAGACGTGAGCTTGCGGTTGGGGGAAACTCTGCTTCCTTGGTATCGAACCGCTATAAAAACAAGATAAATTAAAAGTGTATATGATCAATTGGGTGAAAGGTGAGATGTATAAAGTATGGTGATCACGATGACGTGGCAGAAAACGTCATAAGATACAACAATGTTAATTTTACCTTGCCACCAGCCAATCAGACTGCATGGCCCAACGGATACGGCGCCGGTATGCTGAACCGGATATTGTAGGTTCGAGTCCTACTATGGTTAACATCGGTACATTGATCGATAATACTACAATCATTTTATAGCATGGTGCTTCGACAATGGTAGTATCGCAGAACTTCAAGTACCTACAGTTTCAATGGAAAGATCCAATGCGAATGGAAACGTATCGGATAACAAGTTTTTACGAGTCGTGATGTCAATATGGGTCATCATTCTACAACACTACTCACTGTTGTATATACCAATTTGAGCTCGACCAAAGTTACAGGCGAGGGGTGTCGATGTGTCGTACATGTATAAAACATACATGGGGGGGTTGATTGCAGAGTTCATGAGCTGAAAACGTACAGTAACAACATAGCGCACGGAAGGTGCCGAGCTGGCGACATCCAAGGAGTGTCACTCGTGTTTATAGGATTCGTTACTGATGAAATATAATATTAAATACTTTAGCTTGTTGTGGGTCGGTACGTACGTGCGTAACGAATGAATTTTGTTTTTCATATTTGTGCAGCATGAACCTCGTTAGCATGTGTCACACAATGCGACAGTAGGGGAAACAGTGGCGCATGCCTGCGTGGGCGGATGTTCATCAGTGTGGACCTGTTGTAAACGTATTCCGTGTTGTGTCAAAAACGAAACCGGCGACATGAATGTCTGAAAATATCAGGTGTCGTGTGACCTGAAATCTGGCATTTCTGAACTTACGCACAATTTGAACCCTTCAGTTTTCGCATTCGAGCGCGGCATAATGCTCCCCTTCAACATAGGAGATTCGGTGCCATGGCACAATTGACCGTCGTGCGACACTGTGGTGCGGCTGCCCATCGCGGGGGGTACGCATCGGCCAACTACGCGTACGTAGCCCGTCATTAGGCTGGTTACTGGCTGTACCGCGGGCGTCACGACAGCCAAACTACGCCCAATGTGGGCGTCATGTGGACGTCGGTCGAACCCACCCTAGTTATGTTGTGTATTTGATCAACAATCTTCGCTAAAACGCAGATGAAGTTGATCCTGGCAGACATATGTGAGAGTATGGCCCCGTCTCCTGTGATCGCAACTCTTAGATGAGTGACATTCTGCGCTCAGCATACACACCGAATTAGACAATATCTACTTCACAGCTGCCATTTAATATGATGATGTTACTTACATGTTCACTTCAGGGCCGTGGGTATATCAAAGTTATCTATAGGCAGGATTTTGGCACATCAGTGCCAAAATGAATTTTCGCGCTCAGGGTAGAATCACAGTAATTTTCTTGGTTTACGATGCCTCCAATGGCGCATTGAGCTTCGTTCCGGCAACTTTTATGCCTCCTCGGGCTGTGCCGAGCTTGATGTCTCCATACCGATCTTCAAATTGAGGAGGGAGCTCCCATCCATCTAGTGCTGCTAACCACAGACGCATCAGGTGCCGTTTCCTGCAATGGCACCATTGTGCTATCAGTCAAGTGTTCCTGGCAATTGCCCCTCCGTTGCATGGAATTGTAAAGAAGGGTGCTCCTAAAAATTATTGGCCATCCAATCAACCAACACTTAGCACAAAACGAATGCTGCTTGAACTGTCGCCCGCGGAATTTCAGAGGTTTCATGGCGCCGATCGAGCCAAACAGGTAAGTGTAGTTTTGATTGCACCTTTAGTGCATCTGTTCCTCTTGCCCGGAAATGAAGAAAACACGCACCGAATGGCATTAGATCCGCCGACAAAAGCCAGCCCACCATCGTCCTAGTGGAGTGAGAAGCATTCAGGAATAGGGCGGGGCCGTGGCAAGGTACCATTCGCTTCGACACATCCAAAACCAAGTGCAAAGCAAACGAGGACGTTGAGGCCTACAAGCTATGCTTTTTGCTCCCGCGCCTGGTACTTCAGCCGGTCCAGAAGGGGGCGAAGGAAGGTGTGGCCCAGGTCATTAAGGAGCGTCGCGCCCGCTTCCTGCGTGGCGAGTGGTTGGGGCTGCATGCGGAGGTGCCGGGGGATCAACGAGCTGTGGCCGAGGCGGACGAGGAACGGGTGTTCCGAGATGCGGTGCAGTTGGTGAAGGCAGGGCAGCTGGGAAAGGCAGCAAAAAGGCTGGAGTTGGCCAAGCTGGCACCGGCAACGGAGGAGACGTTGCTGAAGCTGGAGCGATTGCACCCGGCAGGGACAGGCAGGAGGCAAGATGTGGGAGAGGAACGCCGGTGGGAGCTTCGGGAGCAGGCGCTTGAGCTGGATGAGAAGACGTTCGATGATGTCATGCGTAACTTGCTGCGGGCCTCGGGGCCGGGCAGCTCTCAGTGGCGCTGGGAGCATATGTGGGCGGTCCATGTCTCTGGTGGACGAGATGCACTGTTGGAGGTGTGCAACCATCTGGCGGCAAGCCGGGCCCCAGCGGGGGTGCGGGAGTGGTTAGCAGGCGCTAGGTTAGTGGCGTTGCTGAAGGACGACCTCGGCGTCAACGTCCGGCCCATTACGTGTGGCGAAGTTCTCCGAAAGCTCGTGGCAAAAGGTCATATGCAGGCAGCGTGCGAAGGCCTTCAGGGCTCGGTTTTGTGGGCGGCGGCAGGATGATGAGCGTGGTGGACTGCGTGCGGCCCAGATCGGGGTTGCGGTGAAGGGAGGGGCGGACCTGGGGGTCCACACTGTTCAGGCGGCCCTGGACCGGCACCCGGAATGGGTCTGTGTCAAGGCAGATGCCAGGAATGCCTTCAATGCGGTGTACCGTGAGGCAATGTTTGAGGCTATCGAGCGGGACTTCCCGGAGCTATGGGCATGGACGGGCCTTTGTTATGGGGTGGAGGCGAACCTGGGTTTTCGACCGGGGGGCGTCGATGGCTCGGTGATGCGGTTTGTCAAGTCGAAGGAGGGCACACAGCAGGGGGACCCCCTGGGGCCGCTTTACCTGGCTGCCCCGTTACAGATGGTACTGGAGCGGGTTCAGGAGAGGCACCCTAGTGTGGTCATCTCTGCCTACTTGGATGACGCTTTCTTTCTAGGTCCTTCGATTGTCGCGGCGCTCGTGTATGGCACTTATATGTAGGAGGCAGCAGCGATTGGCCTAGATATTCAGCCGGTGAAGTCGGCGGCTTTCTCGCCTGAGGGTGACGCCAGTTGCTTCGGGGATGGGATGCCGGGTGCGCGGGGAGAGTTGGACTTCATTGATGTCTTGGGAGTGCCGGTGGGGAAGGCAGAGGCGTTCAGCGCGGAGATGTTGAAGAAGGTGGAGGAGTTATGTGCCATCCTGCCCTCATGAACAAGCTCGGGCACGCGCAGGCCCAGGGGCTGCTGCTTCGATTCTGTGCCCACCCGAGGCTGGGGTTCTGGCTGCGAGGTGTGCCGCCGGAGATGATGCGGGAAGCAGCTGAGGAGCATGACAGGAGGATGCAGTGGGCGTTGCGGGACTTACTGCCTGGCGGTGGATTGGCGTGGCATTCCTGTGAGTTTGCCATCCTCCCGCATGGGATGGGCCTGACCAAGGCGGCGAGGGTGAGCAATGCGGCCTGGGTTGGTGGGTTTGCGCAAGTCTGGGAGGATATGCGGGAGCTCTTTCCGACAGTGACGGCGGGGACCGAGGACCTCGGGGCTGAGAGCGACTTGCCGTATGTCAATTCTTTGCAAGCGGCCATGCAGAAGGTGTCGGAGGCGATGGAGGTGATTGGGGAGGCGAGGGGAGCACATGAGCATTTGCCACCACAAGTGCCAAAGGCGGATGACGTCAAGAAGTTGAGTGATTACAGCAGGTCTCAAAAGAATGCCCATCCGGTCTATGCTGCTGTCCTCCACTCTGCGGATTGACTTTGGCTGGCCGGGCACGTGGGGGCGTCTCGGCTTTCCTGGTTTTTCTCAGTGACCTACAACAGCATTGGGCCGGCTTTCTTGAGGGGTGTTCCATGCTGCCCAGCCCTTGAGCACAGTTCGGCGGAATACCGAGTGGCCATTCTTCATGCGGTGCAGCCCCTCCTTGGCCAGGTGGATGAGTGCCCCAATTGTGGAGGAGGGCGGGATCCCACCGGGACATACTTATTTGCATGCCGGGGGGGAGCGGGGGCCGGTGGAGGAAACTGGTACTTTTTCATTCACCACAAACTGCAGAGGGTGCTATTCGAGGTGGCCACGTCTGCTTATCCGTTGGCGTCTACGTTGCACGATGATTTCGCAGGCCACCTGACCTACTCACCGAACCATTGCCCGGATGTGACAGTGCTGGATGCGGAGGGACCGGGCCAGCATGCGCTGTTTGATGTGGCCACGGTGCGGCCGATGTCGGATGCACACCTGGGAGCGGCCATGATGGCCCCCGGGGCGGCGGCAAGAAGGTGGAGGAGAGCAAGGTGGCGATGTACAGGAATGTCCGCCCGCATCACTTTGTGCCCGTTGGAGTGGAGGTGTACGGTGGGCTAGGGCCTGCGGCGTATGGATTCCTTCGGAAGACACAGCGGCGCTTCAGGGAGCGGCGGTACATGGAGGAGAATGCGGAAGGGGGAGAGCAGGTGGATGGCGACGGAGACGAGGACGAGGACGAAGAGGCGGCACATGGCGGGGCGTGGGCTGGAAGGAGAAGTGGATCCGGCTGCTTTCTTTCGCGCTTGCACGAGAGTCGCAGGGCTGTGATCATCAGGCGGGCTGTGGGGCGGTGTCCGGCCTGAGATGGGTGGCGCTGGGCTGGTGGAGGGTGTATGGGAGGAGTCATGGGCCCGGACCTGGATTGGGGGGAGGCGGCTTGACGGGAGGGGGTGGAGAGGTTGGCGCTGATGGACAAGGCGTGGGAGGACGCGATCGAGGGGACAGACTATGCCACACAAGATGGACTTGGTGGTGGGACGCAGCAACCTCGGGGAACGCAGCATGAGCAGTCTGGGCAGGCTTCCGGTGAGGCAGGCGAGGCAGGCGCGACGGCATCGAGGCTTTTGGAGATCATGGAGGATGTGCGGCAGGAGGCGGAGCATCTATGCATTGCGGGGGGTCAAGGAGAGGGCACCGCCGAGGCTCGGTCTGGAGGGGCAAAGGCGGGCGCAGGCGGGCTCAGCCAAGCGGCATCGAGTGTCCAGGATATCTTGGCGGAGTGGGATGACCTCTTATCGCCGGGCCCGGAGGGTGGGGTCTGGACTCAGGAGCAGAGCGGGGCCTCGCCAGAGCAAGCAATGGCCTTGGCTGAGGAAGGGGTGGCCACTTTGATGGGGGCGAGTAGGTGGGTGGCCGGCCTTCTTGAGGGGACTGTTGGCCCTAGTAGAAAATAATATTTCTTTTGGTGTCAGCATACCTCCAATTCCTCGGACCCAATGTTGACTTTCTCCCATGCAGGCGAATTTTCACTCGATCTTAACCGACTTTCGCCAGATTTTTGCATATTTTCACCTATATCCGGGTCGGTGGAGCATTTCCCCTATGCATCGTCGGGTCTACGGCCCACAGTACTCGCCGTGCGCCGAGTTTTCTCCTCCAGCATTGCTGATGCTTTTCAGCATTATTTTCTACTAGGCTGTTGGCATGGGGGGAGCTGGTGAGGGTGACGAGGGAGATGTGGGGAGGATCGCAGGCTGGTCGAGGCATTCCGGAGGCAAAACCATTTCGGCCAACATCAAGTGCAGGCCGGAAATACCAAAGAGTGATGTCTGGTATTTATCACGCGGTTCGGCATGCTGGGGACATTTTACCAGTGCAGCTCCTTTCCCTTCAGGTTGAAAAAACTCGCCGTGTTCATAAAGCCGAAAAAGGTAGTTGTGGAATGCCTCCACTTTCCGCAAGCGAGTCAAGACTTGGAACGAAATCAAGAAGCGGAAGTGGCCGATTTTTAAGAAAGCGTCGCAAAGCGGTCAGCACGAGCTGCAACACTATGAGGTACCGCAACACCATGAGGAGCTGCAACACCATGAG